>JAWZYU010000493.1:0-122859 GCA_038380435.1 Ryuthela nishihirai
TCCAGTGGGTCCCCTCCCCCAACCTTCTCTGAGTCTTCGAGGTCCTTGTGACCTGGCCATTTAGCCCATGGTGTGCAAAAACGGACCGCTCGGAGGTAAAACAACTCAGTCTTCCTAATTTTTTTTTTCATTCGGCTCTCTATTCTTAATTTTATTCCCTAAATGTATACTTCGATACCAGCACAACATCAGCAAACAGTCTCTCCTAAATCAAGAAACAAAGGAATGTCGGGTGTTTCTTTTTTAAAAAAAATTTCTGCACTTTTGGTCATGAAGTTAGCTTTTTGGTAAGAAAAAAAAAACCAGATAAAACATGGACGTTTGTGATGTTCTTTCTGGTGAGGTCCCGCCATCCTCATAGACCTTACACTGTCGCATATAAACTGACAGGCTCCTTGTCAGACCTCTGTGGCAAGCAGATGCTTGAGTGCAATTCGCTTGAAAATAAATACAGTCGCTCAAAAAAATCCGAACACTATGGTTGATTACAGAATTCAGAAAAATCATCTGACAACAATTTTTTTGACACGAAGGTTGCCAGATCACTAATTTCTATCAAAAAAAAATCGTTGCCAGATAGTTTTTCTGAATTCTGTAATCAACCATAATGTTCGGATACTTTTTTGACACGAAGGTTGCCAGATCACTAATTTCTAAAAAAAAATCGTTGCCAGATATTTTTTCTGAATTCTGTAATCAACCATAATGTTCGGATACTTTTTTGACACGAAGGTTGCCAGATCACTAATTTCTAAAAAAAAATCGTTGCCAGATATTTTTTCTGAATTCTGTAATCAACCATAATGTTCGGATACTTTTTTGACACGAAGGTTGCCAGATCACTAATTTCTAAAAGAAAAAAAATCGTTGCCAGATATTTTTTCTGAATTCTGTAATCAACCATAGTGTTCGGATACTTTTTTGACACGAAGGTTGCCAGATCACTAATTTCTAAAAAAAAAATCGTTGCCAGATATTTTTTCTGAATTCTGTAATCAACCATAATGTTCGGATACTTTTTTGACACGAAGGTTGCCAGATCACTAATTTCTAAAAAAAAATCGTTGCCAGATATTTTTTCTGAATTCTGTAATCAACCATAATGTTCGGATACTTTTTTGACACGAAGGTTGCCAGATCACTAATTTCTAAAAAAAAATCGTTGCCAGATATTTTTTCTGAATTCTGTAATCAACCATAATGTTCGGATACTTTTTTGACACGAAGGTTGCCAGATCACTAATTTCTAAAAGAAAAAAAATCGTTGCCAGATATTTTTTCTGAATTCTGTAATCAACCATAGTGTTCGGATACTTTTTTGACACGAAGGTTGCCAGATCACTAATTTCTAAAAAAAAAATCGTTGCCAGATATTTTTTCTGAATTCTGTAATCAACCATAATGTTCGGATACTTTTTTGACACGAAGGTTGCCAGATCACTAATTTCTAAAAAAAAATCGTTGCCAGATATTTTTTCTGAATTCTGTAATCAACCATAGTGTTCGGATACTTTTTTTGACACGAAGGTTGCCAGATCACTCATTTCTAAAAAAAAAATCGTTGCCAGATATTTTTTCTGAATTCTGTAATCAACCATAATGTTCGGATACTTTTTTGACACGAAGGTTGCCAGATCACTAATTTCTAAAAGAAAAAAAATCGTTGCCAGATATTTTTTCTGAATTCTGTAATCAACCATAGTGTTCGGATACTTTTTTGACACGAAGGTTGCCAGATCACTAATTTCTAAAAAAAAAATCGTTGCCAGATATTTTTTCTGAATTCTGTAATCAACCATAGTGTTCGGATACTTTTTTGACACGAAGGTTGCCAGATCACTAATTTCTAAAAAAAAAGTCGTTGCCAGATATTTTTTCTGAATTCTGTAATCAACCATAGTGTTCGGATACTTTTTTGACACGAAGGTTGCCAGATCACTAATTTCTAAAAAAAAAATCGTTGCCAGATATTTTTTCTGAATTCTGTAATCAACCATAATGTTCGGATACTTTTTTGACACGAATGTTGTCAGATCACTAATTTCTAAAAAAAAATCGTTGCCAGATATTTTTTCTGAATTCTGTAATCAACCATAATGTTCGGATACTTTTTTGACACGAAGGTTACCAGATCACTAATTTCTATAAAAAAAAAAATAAAAAAAAATCGTTGCCAAATATTTTTTCTAAATTCCGCAATCAACCATAATGTTCGGATACTTTTTTGACACGGTTACCAGATCCACTAATTTCTATTTAAAAAAAAAAAAAATCGTTGTCAGATATTTTTTCTGAATTCCGTAATTAACCATAGTGTTCGGATACTTCTTTCACACGAAGGTTGCCAGATCACTAATTTCTAAAGAAAAAAAAAAAATCGTTGCCAGATATTTTTTCTGAATTCTGCAATCAACCATCGTGTTCGGATATTTGTTTTGAGCGACTGTACATGACAATGGGATTGGGAGCAGACTTCTAAATCCTTTACAATTCTGTTAATACTCGTTTATTCCTTGAAAAGAAACCCCAGTAATATAAGAGAGTGATGATCTTTCTTCCACGCCATGAGTTTCTAGAAACTGCTGAACTCTTCACTCTATTTATCGCCTGATAGGAATTCCTATTTAGTTTTCGATTTGCTCCTAACTTGCGAACTTGTTTCAATTCAATTAACTACTGAGGACGCTTGCATTTCTTTAAAAGCTTACCTTTCCCCGTCGATTCTAACCCCCTCCCCACCCACCCTCATCTCCCGCCCACTCATCACCTTCCCACCAACGTCTTCAAGTAAAGCCCGATTCTCCATCTCTGTTAGCAAGGTGCTGTTGGAAACTGGGGGGGGGGGGAAATAGTAAGCTCGTGTGAGGGGGGCGGAATTCTGAAACTGGCGCTAGGGAATGTGTATTTGCTTTAGGAGTGCAATACCATCGGTTAATCCTTTATTAATGAACCTTCCGGCCACGGAAAATGGAAGGGGGGGAGGAAGGTGATGGGAATGGGTGAAGTGGGAAGTTACACAGAAGCGTCCTCTGGCGGCGAAGTGATCGTGAACTGACTGGCGGTCTTCTGCAAGGTTACAGTCTGATGTGGTCAGGCAGGGCAAATCAGCGAGTGGGGTAAGCTTTATTGATCGGATAGTCACGTGCAGGCAGAGAGTGAGAGAGGCAGACGCAGCCAGCCAGGTCCTCTCTAGACCTCCCTTGGCACTCCAGCATCTCTCTGTCTCCGAAGGGATGGAGAGGGGGATTATGGGAAGAGGTTTTCGAAACTCACTTCGGAAAGCGACGGCATTCGTTATCGACGATATTTCTCGGAAGCGAAACAGCGTCGGGGAGGTGGGAGATTTTTTTGGAGGGGGGGGAGGAACCCCTTTCCGCAATTTGGCGAGGCGAAAGTCATTTCCTTTTTTTTTGAGATGAAAGTGATAAAGAAAACAAGAACATTCCGGCGATGTATCATGTTTGATGTCTGGGAGCCTGATGCTTGTTATCATAGTTTCAGTGACTGGTAGAAGATGTATCGATGGAGTTGAGCAGCAGACGTACAGTCGCTCAAAAAAGTATCCGACCGCTAAGGTCGATTACAGAATTCAGAAAAAATATTTTATATATCAACCTTTGTGTCACATGGCACAAAGGTTGCCAGATCACTAATTTCTAAAAAAAATCGTTGCCAGATATTTTTTCTGAATTCTGTAATCAACCATAGTGTTCGGATACTTTTTTGACACGAAGGTTGCCAGATCACTAATTTCTAAAAAAAATCGTTGCCAGATATTTTTTCTGAATTCTGTAATCAACCATAGTGTTCGGATACTTTTTTGACACGAATGTTGTCAGATCACTAATTTCTAAAAAAAAAAAATCGTTGCCAGATATTTTTTCTGAATTTTGTAATCAACCATAGTGTTCGGATACTTTTTTTGACACGAAGGTTGCCAGATCACTAATTTCTAAAAAAAAATCGTTGCCAGATATTTTTTCTGAATTCTGTAATCAACCATAGTGTTCGGATACTTTTTTGACACGAATGTTGCCAGATCACTAATTTCTAAAAAAAAAATCGTTGCCAGATATTTTTTCTGAATTCTGTAATCAACCATAGTGTTCGGATACTTTTTTGACACGAATGTTGTCAGATCACTAATTTCTAAAAGAAAAAAAATCGTTGCCAGATATTTTTTCTGAATTCTGTAATCAACCATAGTGTTCGGATACTTTTTTGACACGAAGTTTGCCAGATCACTAATTTCTAAAAAAAATCGTTGCCAGATATTTTTTCTGAATTCTGTAATCAACCATAGTGTTCGGATACTTTTTTGACACGAATGTTGTCAGATCACTAATTTCTAAAAAAAATCGTTGCCAGATATTTTTTCTGAATTCTGTAATCAATCATAGTGTTGGGATACTTTTTTGACACGAAAGTTGCCAGATCACTAATTTCTAAAAAAAAAAACGTTGCCAGATATTTTTTCTGAATTCTGTAATCAACCATAGTGTTCGGATACTTTTTTGACACGAAGGTTGCCAGATCACTAATTTCTAAAAAAAATCGTTGCCAGATATCTTTTTTGAATTCTGTAATCAACCATAGTGTGAGGATACTTTTTTGACACGAAGGTTGCCAGATCACTAATTTCGAAAAAAAATCGTTGCCAGATATTTTTTCTGAATTCTGTAATCAACCATAGTGTTCGGATACTTTTTTGACACGAATGTTGTCAGATCACTAATTTCTAAAAAAAAAAAATCGTTGCCAGATATTTTTTCTGAATTTTGTAGTCAACCATAGTTTTCGGATACTTTTTTGACACGAAGGTTGCCAGATCACTAATTTCTAAAAAAAAAAAACGTTGCCAGATATTTCTTCTGAATTCTGTAATCAACCATAGTGTTCGGATACTTTTTTGACACGAAGGTTGCCAGATCAATAATTTCTAAAAAAAATCGTTGCCAGATATTTTTTCTGAATTCTGTAATCAATCATAGTGTTGGGATACTTTTTTGACACGAAGGTTGCCAGATCACTAATTTCTAAAAAAAAAACGTTGCCAGATATTTTTTCTGAATTCTGTAATCAACCATAGTGTTCGGATACTTTTTTGACACGAAGGTTGCCAGATCACTAATTTCTAAAAAAAAAAAAACGTTGCCAGATATTTTTTCTGAATTCTGTAATCAACCATAGTGTTCGGATACTTTTTTGACACGAAGGTTGCCAGATCACTAATTTCTAAAACAAATCGTTGCCAGATATTTTTTCTGAATTCTGTAATCAACCATAGTGTTCGGATACTTTTTTGACACGAATGTTGTCAGATCACTAATTTCTAAAAGAAAAAAAATCGTTGCCAGATATTTTTTCTGAATTTTGTAATCAACCATAGTTTTCGGATACTTTTTTGACACGAAGGTTGCCAGATCACTAATTTCTAAAAAAAAAAACGTTGCCAGATATTTTTTCTGAATTCTGTAATCAATCATAGTGTTCGGATACTTTTTTGACACGAAGGTTGCCAGATCACTAATTTCTAAAAAAAAAAAAATCGTTGCCAGATACTTTTTCTGAATTCTGTAATCAACCATAGTGTTCGGATACTTTTTTGACACGAATGTTGTCAGATCACTAATTTCTAAAAGAAAAAAAATCTTTGCCAGATATTTTTTCTGAATTCTGTAATCAACCATAGTGTTCGGATACTTTTTTGACACGAATGTTGTCAGATCACTAATTTCTAAAAGAAAAAAAATCGTTGCAGAAATTTTTTCTGAATTCTGTAATCAACCATAGTGTTCGGATACTTTTTTGACACGAATGTTGTCAGATCACTAATTTCTAAAAGAAAAAAAATCGTTGCCAGATATTTTTTCTGAATTCTGTAATCAACCATAGTGTTCGGATACTTTTTTGACACGAATGTTGTCAGATCACTAATTTCTAAAAGAAAAAAAATCGTTGCCAGATATTTTTTCTGAATTCTGTAATCAACCATAGTGTTCGGATACTTTTTTGACACGAATGTTGTCAGATCACTAATTTCTAAAAGAAAAAAAATCGTTGCCAGATACTTTTTCTGAATTCTGTAATCAACCATAGTGTTCGGATACTTTTTTGACACGAATGTTGTCAGATCACTAATTTCTAAAAGAAAAAAAATCTTTGCCAGATATTTTTTCTGAATTCTGTAATCAACCATAGTGTTCGGATACTTTTTTGACACGAATGTTGTCAGATCAGTAATTTCTAAAAGAAAAAAAATCGTTGCCAGATATTTTTTCTGAATTCTGTAATCAACCATAGTGTTCGGATACTTTTTTGACACGAATGTTGTCAGATCACTAATTTCTAAAAGACAAAAAATCTTTGCCAGATATTTTTTCTGAATTCTGTAATCAACCATAGTGTTCGGATACTTTTTTGACACGAATGTTGTCAGATCAGTAATTTCTAAAAGAAAAAAATCGTTGCCAGATATTTTTTCTGAATTCTGTAATCAACCATAGTGTTCGGATACTTTTTTGACACGAATGTTGTCAGATCACTAATTTCTAAAAGAAAAAAAATCGTTGCCAGATATTTTTTCTGAATTCTGTAATCAACCATAGTGTTCGGATACTTTTTTGCCACGAATGTTGTCAGATCACTAATTTCTAAAAGAAAAATAATCGTTGCCAGATATTTTTTCTGAATTCTGTAATCAACCATAGTGTTCGGATACTTTTTTGACACGAATGTTGTCAGATCACTAATTTCTAAAAGAAAAAAAATCGTTGCCAGATATTTTTTCTGAATTCTGTAATCAACCATAGTGTTCGGATACTTTTTTGACACGAATGTTGTCAGATCACTAATTTCTAAAAGAAAAAAAATCGTTGCCAGATATTTTTTCTGAATTCTGTAATCAACCATAGTGTTCGGATACTTTTTTGACACGAATGTTGTCAGATCAGTAATTTCTAAAAGAAAAAAAATCGTTGCCAGATATTTTTTCTGAATTCTGTAATCAACCATAGTGTTCGGATACTTTTTTGACACGAATGTTGTCAGATCACTAATTTCTAAAAGAAAAAAAATCGTTGCCAGATATTTTTTCTCAATTCTGTAATCAACCATAGTGTTCGGATACTTTTTTGACACGAATGTTGTCAGATCACTAATTTCTAAAAGAAAAAAAATCTTTGCCAGATATTTTTTCTGAATTCTGTAATCAACCATAGTGTTCGGATACTTTTTTGACACGAATGTTGTCAGATCACTAATTTCTAAAAGAAAAAAAATCGTTGCCAGATACTTTTTCTGAATTCTGTAATCAACCATAGTGTTCGGATACTTTTTTGACACGAATGTTGTCAGATCACTAATTTCTAAAAGAAAAAAAATCTTTGCCAGATATTTTTTCTGAATTCTGTAATCAACCATAGTGTTCGGATACTTTTTTGACACGAATGTTGTCAGATCACTAATTTCTAAAAGAAAAAAAATCGTTGCAGAAATTTTTTCTGAATTCTGTAATCAACCATAGTGTTCGGATACTTTTTTGACACGAATGTTGTCAGATCACTAATTTCTAAAAGAAAAAAAATCGTTGCCAGATATTTTTTCTGAATTCTGTAATCAACCATAGTGTTCGGATACTTTTTTGACACGAATGTTGTCAGATCACTAATTTCTAAAAGAAAAAAAATCGTTGCCAGATATTTTTTCTGAATTCTGTAATCAACCATAGTGTTCGGATACTTTTTTGACACGAATGTTGTCAGATCACTAATTTCTAAAAGAAAAAATATCGTTGCCAGATATTTTTTCTGAATTCTGTAATCAACCATACATAGTGTTCGGATACTTTTTTGACAGGAAGGTTGCCAGATCACTAATTTCTAAAAAAAAATCTTTGCCAGATATTTTTTCTGAATTCTGTAATCAACCATAGTGTTCGGATACTTTTTTGACACGAATGTTGTCAGATCACTAATTTCTAAAAGAAAAAAAATCTTTGCCAGATATTTTTTCTGAATTCTGTAATCAACCATAGTGTTCGGATACTTTTTTGACACGAATGTTGTCAGATCAGTAATTTCTAAAAGAAAAAAAATCGTTGCCAGATATTTTTTCTGAATTCTGTAATCAACCATAGTGTTCGGATACTTTTTTGACACGAATGTTGTCAGATCACTAATTTCTAAAAGAAAAAAAATCGTTGCCAGATATTTTTTCTGAATTCTGTAATCAACCATAGTGTTCGGATACTTTTTTGACACGAATGTTGTCAGATCACTAATTTCTAAAAGAAAAAAAATCGTTGCCAGATATTTTTTCTGAATTCTGTAATCAACCATAGTGTTCGGATACTTTTTTGACACGAATGTTGTCAGATCACTAATTTCTAAAAGAAAAAAAATCGTTGCCAGATATTTTTTCTCAATTCTGTAATCAACCATAGTGTTCGGATACTTTTTTGACACGAATGTTGTCAGATCACTAATTTCTAAAAGAAAAAAAATCGTTGCCAGATATTTTTTCTGAATTCTGTAATCAACCATAGTGTTCGGATACTTTTTTGACACGAATGTTGTCAGATCAGTAATTTCTAAAAGAAAAAAAATCGTTGCAGATATTTTTTCTGAATTCTGTAATCAACCATAGTGTTCGGATACTTTTTTGACACGAATGTTGTCAGATCAGTAATTTCTAAAAGAAAAAAAATCGTTGCCAGATATTTTTTCTGAATTCTGTAATCAACCATAGTGTTCGGATACTTTTTTGACACGAATGTTGTCAGATCACTAATTTCTAAAAGAAAAAAAATCTTTGCCAGATATTTTTTCTGAATTCTGTAATCAACCATAGTGTTCGGATACTTTTTTGACACGAATGTTGTCAGATCACTAATTTCTAAAAGAAAAAAAATCGTTGCCAGATATTTTTTCTGAATTCTGTAATCAACCATAGTGTTCGGATACTTTTTTGACACGAATGTTGTCAGATCACTAATTTCTAAAAGAAAAAAAATCGTTGCCAGATATTTTTTCTGAATTCTGTAATCAACCATAGTGTTCGGATACTTTTTTGACACGAATGTTGTCAGATCACTAATTTCTAAAAGAAAAAAAATCTTTGCCAGATATTTTTTCTGAATTCTGTAATCAACCATAGTGTTCGGATGCTTTTTTGACACGAATGTTGTCAGATCACTAATTTCTAAAAGAAAAAAAATCGTTGCCAGATATTTTTTCTGAATTCTGTAATCAACCATAGTGTTCGGATACTTTTTTGACAGGAAGGTTGCCAGATCACTAATTTCTAAAAAAAAATCTTTGCCAGATATTTTTTCTGAATTCTGTAATCAACCATAGTGTTCGGATACTTTTTTGACACGAATGTTGTCAGATCACTAATTTCTAAAAGAAAAAAAATCTTTGCCAGATATTTTTTCTGAATTCTGTAATCAACCATAGTGTTCGGATACTTTTTTGACACGAATGTTGTCAGATCAGTAATTTCTAAAAGAAAAAAAATCGTTGCCAGATATTTTTTCTGAATTCTGTAATCAACCATAGTGTTCGGATACTTTTTTGACACGAATGTTGTCAGATCAGTAATTTCTAAAAGAAAAAAAATCGTTGCCAGATATTTTTTCTGAATTCTGTAATCAACCATAGTGTTCGGATACTTTTTTGACACGAATGTTGTCAGATCACTAATTTCTAAAAGAAAAAAAATCGTTGCCAGATATTTTTTCTGAATTCTGTAATCAACCATAGTGTTCGGATACTTTTTTGACACGAATGTTGTCAGATCACTAATTTCTAAAAGAAAAAAAATCGTTGCCAGATATTTTTTCTGAATTCTGTAATCAACCATAGTGTTCGGATACTTTTTTGACACGAATGTTGTCAGATCACTAATTTCTAAAAGAAAAAAAATCGTTGCCAGATATTTTTTCTGAATTCTGTAATCAACCATAGTGTTCGGATACTTTTTTGACAGGAAGGTTGCCAGATCACTAATTTCTAAAAAAAAATCGTTGCCAGATATTTTTTCTGAATTCTGTAATCAACCATAGTGTTCGGATATTTTTTTGACACGAATGTTGTCAGATCACTAATTTCTAAAAGAAAAAAAATCGTTGCCAGATATTTTTTCTGAATTCTGTAATCAACCATAGTGTTCGGATACTTTTTTGACACGAATGTTGTCAGATCACTAATTTCTAAAAGAAAAAAAATCGTTGCCAGATATTTTTTCTGAATTCTGTAATCAACCATAGTGTTCGGATACTTTTTTGACAGGAAGGTTGCCAGATCACTAATTTCTAAAAAAAAATCTTTGCCAGATATTTTTTCTGAATTCTGTAATCAATCATAGTGTTCGGATACTTTTTTGAGCGACTGTATTCGAAGGTTTCCAGATAACTAATTTCTAAAAAAAATCGTGTTGTCAGATGCATACATTTTTTTTTAATTATGTAGTCAACAGTAATGTTCGGATACTTTTTCGAGCGACTGTACTTTTGAATCGTATCTTTTGAACGAGAGGTCCGAACTTTACGTGTTTTGTGTCGAATGAAAGCTCGTGACGTGAAGAGTGTTGTAACCTGTGAAAAAATTACCCATCATGCTTTCTTCCTCCCTAAATAAGGCGAAATATGAAATAAATTGCCCCTTTACATCCTGCGAATGCGAAGGGCGAAAATATCGAGCTATGCGTCAAATGAAAGCTTGTGACGTGGGGAATGTCACATGTTATAAAACATTTACCCGCCATGCTTTCTACCTCCCCCAACCCCTAACAAGGGCCAATATGAAAATAGTTCTTCTACTATATCTTCCGAAAGCGAGGACCCAGAGTTACGAGTTAGGTGTCAGATGAAAGTGTGATACCGGGATTGTTGTGGGCGACCTCGAACTAGGCCCCTCCTTATTTTCCCCAGAAAGAGGGTAGAAATTTCACGGGGATTGGTTGGTTGTTTTACCTCTGAGAGACACTTGTTTGCACACAATGGGCTAAATGGCCAGGTCACATGGACCCCGAAGGCTCAGAGAAGGTTGGGGGAGGGGACCCACTGGAACAGCTGTTGGGAGACAGATGGTAGCCTCCCGTCAAAGCCATCCAGCGTGTTCTTTGACGTTGGATTGTTTTACCTCTGAGCGGCACTTTTTTGCACACCATGAGCTAAATGGCCAGGTCACAAGGACCCCGAAGGCTCAGAGAAGGTTGGGGGAGGGGACCCACTGGAACAGCTGTTGGGAAACAGATGGTAGCCTCCCGTCAAAGCCATCCAGCGTGTTCTTTGACGTTGGATTGTTTTACCTCTGAGCGGCACTTTTTTGCACACCATGGGCTAAATGGCCAGGTCACAAGGACCCCGAAGGCTCAGAGAAGGTTGGGGGAGGGGACCCACTGGAACAGCTGTTGGGAGACAGATGGTAGCCTCCCGTCAAAGCCATCCAGCGTGTTCTTTGACGTTGGATTGTTTTACCTCTGAGCGGCACTTTTTTGCACACCATGAGCTAAATGGCCAGGTCACAAGGACCCCGAAGGCTCAGAGAAGGTTGGGGGAGGAGACCCACTGGAACAGCTGTTGGGAGACAGATGGTAGCCTCCCGTCAAAGCCATCCAGCGTGTTCTTTGACGTTGGATTGTTTTACCTCTGAGCGGCACTTTTTTGCACACCATGAGCTAAATGGCCAGGTCACAAGGACCCCGAAGGCTCAGAGAAGGTTGGGGGAGGAGACCCACTGGAACAGCTGTTGGGAGACAGGTGGTAGCCTCCCGTCAAACCATCCAGCGTGTTCTTTGACGTTGGATTGTTTTACCTCTGAGCGGCACTTTTTTGCACACCATGAGCTAAATGGCCAGGTCACAAGGACCCCGAAGGCTCAGAGAAGGTTGGGGGAGGAGACCCACTGGAACAGCTGTTGGGAGACAGATGGTAGCCTCCCGTCAAAGCCATCCAGCGTGTTCTTTGACGTTGGATTGTTTTACCTCTGAGCGGCACTTTTTTGCACACCATGAGCTAAATGGCCAGGTCACAAGGACCCCGAAGGCTCAGAGAAGGTTGGGGGAGGAGACCCACTGGAACAGCTGTTGGGAGACAGGTGGTAGCCTCTCGTCAAGGCCATCCAGTGTGTTCTTCAACGTGCACAGTGTTGGCTCTCCCGCACACGGGGCCATGACTTAACGTCCCATCCGACAGATTCCAAGCCCATCGGTGTCCCCTATTGACCGTGGGCAGGGGGGGGGGGATTTTGCGAAGAAAAATCTCAAAGTTGACCCAGCTGGGACTCGAACCTGAGAACTGCAGATTGCGAGCCTGGCCAAAGCCGTATGAAAGGAATGCCTGATGTCACATGATCGGCATGGCTAATGACGAATTAGAAACGAATCGTAGTTTTAAGTCATCGGATCTAATTCGTTTCTAATTCGATGTGCGCGTTATTTAAATGATTTCATTTCCGGTTCTGAAGTAAATCAAATATCAATTATAATGCAAATTATCATAAATGCGGTGAAGCATTTCATTCTTGCAGGAAATATTTTATTTTCATACAAAAAAAAACAGCTTTATTTCTCACAGATATAAAAAAACCTCATTTCTCGATGTTGTTTAAAATATTCAATAAACATATTATTTAAATATAGTTACACATATTTTTTCATTAATTATATTTAGTTGTAAACGGTATTATAAGAAAACGGATATAAATAAAATGTGAATTTTAAAGCATAATTTTGTTGATTTAAAAAAATTTTGAAACGAAATATATGAGCTACATTTGCAAACATATTGGAAAGGATAAATATCTATTCTCAGATTAGCAAACTATATTCATACTAACTTCATATAAGGTTTAACAATATTGATAAATATCATATATACAATCGCTCAAAAAAGTATCCGAACACTGTGGTTGATTACAAAATTCAGAAAAAAATATCTGGCAACGATTTTTTTTTGGAAATTAGTGATCTGGCAACCTTCGTGTCACGTGACACGAAGGTTGCCATATTTTATTGAGCGACTGTACGTTTATTTTTTATACTTTGCATTTTAGGCCACACATTGAAAGATAGGTTATTTTTAATTTTTCTTTTATATACAAAAGATGATACAGTCTTTTGTCAATTAATGTAAAATAAAGGAGAAACCATCCTTACCCCTCCCCCCCAAAAGAAAATCTCCACTCCCCCCCCCTCCCCCACATCTGCTAGTCTCCAGCCGATTGTCTCCTGTTCCTGATGACAAGAGCTTCTTTGGCTTCCCGAAATTAACCGTTTCATTTTTTTTGCCAGCACAAAAAAAGGAAATTAATAATCTGTTTTCGACATTGCTTCGACCTTCCTCACCCCCCCACCCCACCCCCACCCACGACGCTCACCAATGTAGTGACGAACTGTGCAATCGTCCGCACGCGAAAGAACGTCGAACGTTACCATGGCAACCGGAGAGCCAGGGAGCAATTGACAAAACGCGAACGAGACAGGCGCGCGCTTTTGTTGCCATGAATAGCAATGCGCGCGCACGACAACAACCAGCCTCCATTGCGAACACGTGTCCGTGACATGTACCTCGAAGTGGGGGGGGGACGGATTAAGATGTCGTCTGGCACGAATTGCAACTTCAAGACCTAATCGCGGGTTCAGTGATCGATTTTTCCTCCTCTAACTTTTATTTTCTTGTGTTTATTTATATCTGATGTTTGCGTAAAAACAGGGTGCTTGAAAAGTAGGTTTACAACTTTGATAGGTTTCGGTTGTTTTACCTCTGAGCGGCACTTTTGTCTCCCAACAGCTGTCCCAGTGGGTCCCCTCCCCCAACCTTCTCTGAGCCTTCGGGGTCCTTGTGACCTGCCCATTTAGGCCATTGTTGTGCAAAAAAGTGCCGCTCAGAGGTAAAACAACCCAACGTTAAAGAACACGATGGATATCCTTGACGGGAGGCTACCGTCTGTCTCCCAACAGCTGTTCCAGTGGGTCCCCTCCCCCAACTTCGGGGTCCATGTGACCTGGTCATTTAACCCATGGTGTGCAAAAAAGTGCCGCTCAGAGGTAAAACAACCCAACGTTAAAGAACACGATGGATGGCCTTGACGGGAGGCTACCGTCTGTCTCCCAACAGCTGTTCCAGTGGGTCCTCTCCCCCAACCTTCTCTGAGCCCTCGGGGTCCTTGTGACCTGCCCATTTAGCCCATTGCTGTGCAAAAAAGTGCCGCTCAGAGGTAAAACAACCCAACGGTAAAGAACACGCTGGATGGCCTTGACGGGAGGCTACCATCTGTCTCCCAACAGCTGTTCCAGTGGGTCCCCTCCCCCAACAATATCTGAGACTTCGGGGTCCATGTGACCTGGTCATTTAATCCATGGTGTGCAAAAAAGTGCCGCTCAGAGGTAAAACAACCCAACGTTAAAGAACACGCTGGATGGCCTTGACGGGAGGCTACCATCTGTCTCCCAACAGCTGTTTCAGTGGGTCCCCTCCCCCAACCTTCTCTGAGCCTTCTGGGTCCTTGTGACCTGGCCATTTAGTCCATGGTGTGCAAAAAAGTGCCGCTCAGAGGTAAAACAACCCAACGTTAAAGAACACGCTGGATGACTTTGACAGGAGGCTACCATCTGTCTCCCAACAGCTGTTCCAGTGGGTCCCTTCCTCCAACCTTCTCTGAGCCTTCGGAATCCTTGTGACCTGGCCCTTTACCCCATTGTGTGCAAAAAAGTGCCGCTCAGAGGTAAAACAACCCAACGTTAAAGAACACGCTGGATGGCCTTGACGGGAGGCTACCATCTGTCTCCTATCTGTGTCCAGTGGGTCTCCTCCCCAACCTACTTTGAGTTCTTGGGTTCCTTGTGGTCTGGCCATTTAGCCCATGGTGTGCAAAAAAAATATCTCTCAGAGGTAAAACAACCCAACCTTTTCACTCTTATTATTTTCATTTTTGTTAATATAAATCACAATGATTGTTTTTAACGTCGTTCTTTATCAATTACATTAATAATAATCATCACAGCGTTAGCCGTTCCTTGGACGAGTGGCTGATCAAAGGGATCTGGGTTCGAGTCTCGAGAAAGATACAGCTGTTTCTTTTCCTCTGTTGTCTCTTTGCTGAGGTCTCGTCTACTTTGCAGATATTTGTGGTCTCTTATTACTAACAACCATCTCTAAGACCTCTCTCGAATAGGCTATTCTAGGGGTAATTTTTTTTTCGATTCTAATAACAGATCCAGGAATCGATTACAATAACGCATCCAGTATTCAATTTCAATGACGCATCAAGTACTCGATTCTAATGATGCTTCCAGTACTCGATTCCAACGACCGCACCCAGTATTCGATTCCAGTAACGCATCCAATTCTCATTAAGTACTCGATAATGCATCCAGTACTCGAGTAATTACTCGATAACGCATCCAGTACTCGAGTAATTACTCGATAACGCATCCAGTACTCGATACCAATGACGCTTCCAATACTCGTTTCCTGTAGAGTTCTCGATTCCAGTAATGTATCCAGTACTCGATTCCAATAATGTATCCAGCACTCTATTCCAATTACGGATCCAGTATTAGATTCTAACGACGCTTCCAGTACTCGAGATACAAAAACGCATCAATTCCAATGACTTTGGGTTGGGTTGTTTTACCTCTGAGTGGCACTTTTTGCACAACAATGGGCTAAATGGCCAGGTCACAAGGACCCCGAGGGCTCAGAGAAGGTTGGGGGAGGGGACCCACTGGAACAGCTGTTGGGAGACAGATGGTATCCTCCCGTTAAGGCCACCCAGCGTGTTCTTTAACGTTGGGTTGTTTTACCTCTGAGCGGCACTTTTTTGCACAACAATGGGCTAAATGGGCAGGTCACAAGGACTCCGAGGGCTCAGAGAAGGTTGGGGGAGGGGACCCACTGGAACGGCTGTTGGGAGACAGATGGTAGCCTCCCGTCATGGCCATCCAGCGTGTTCTTTAACGTTGGGTTGTTTTACCTCTGAGCGGCACTTTTTTGCACACCATGGGGACCAGGTTACAAGGACCCCGAAGGTTCAGAGAAGGTTGGGGGAGGGGACCCAATGGAACAGCTGTTGGGAGACAGATGGTAGCCTCCCGTTAAGGCCACCCAGCGTGTTCTTTAACGTTGGGTTGTTTTAAGTCTGAGTGGCACTTTTTTGCACACCATGGGCTAAATGGCCAGGTCACATGGACCCCGAAGGCTCAGAGAAGGTTGGGGGAGGGGACCCACTGGAACAGCTGTTGGGAGACAGATGGTAGCCTCCCGTCAAGGACATCCAGCGTGTTCTTTAACGTGCACAGGGTATGGCTCTCCCGCACACGGGGCCACGGCTTAACGTCCCATCCGACGGACGGCGGCCTTTCCAAGCCCATCGGTGTCCCCTACTGACCGTGGGCAAGGCGGGGAATTTTGCGGAGATAAATCTCAACGCTGACCCAGCTGGGACTCGAACCTGGGAACTACAGATTACGAGCCTGGCGCGTTACCGACTGAGCCACCCCCGCCGCAATTCCAATGACGCATCAAATATTTGATTCTTGTGATAAAATTTACCTAATGACTGTGAAGTAAAATTATCAGGAATCGTGTCCTCGATAAGGCATTGGCGTTTTCTCGTTGATACAGATTGGAGCTCTGCTGCGGCAAAGAGTCACTAAGGAGTGACATTTTTGCAATTCTGAATATCATAACTCAAATGAACCTACAAAGCGAAAAGTAATTTAAAGACTGGAAAAAGCAAGCATAATGAACTGGAATGGCGAACCCAATCTTTCACTAATTAGCCTTGAGGTAATTTGCCAGCTGGGGAAGCTCAGGTTTCTATCAACAGCTGTGGAAGTTCGTGTTTTTATAAAGAGCTGTGGAAGCTTGCGCTTCTACAAAGAGCTGTGGAAGTTCGTGTTTCTACAAAGAGCTGTAGAAGTTCGTATTTTTATAAAGATCTGTGGAAGTTCGTGCTTCTACAAACAGCTGTGGAAGTTCGCGTTTCTACAAAGAGCTGTGGAAGTTTGTGTTTTTATAAAGAGCTGTGGAAGTTCGTGTTTCTATCGAGAGCTGTGGGAGTTCGTGTTTTTATAAAGAGCTGTGGGATTTCGTGTTTTTATAAAGAGCTGTGGGATTTCGTGTTTCTATCAAGAGCTGTGGAAGTTCGTATTTTTATAAAGAATTGTGGAAGTTCGTGTTTTTATAAAGAGCTGTGGGATTTCGTGTTTCTATCGAGAGCTGTGGGAGTTCGTGTTTTTATAAAGAATTGTGGAAGTTTGTGTTTTTATAAAGAGCTGTGGAAGTTCGTGTTTCTATCGAGAGCTGTGGAAGTTCGTATTTTTATAAAGAATTGTGGAAGTTCGTGTTTTATAAAGAGCTGTGGAAGTTTGTGTTTTTATAAAGAGCTGTGGAAGTTTGTGTTTTTTTAAAGAGCTGTGGAAGTTTGTGTTTTTATAAAATGCTGTGGAAGTTCGTATTTCTATCGAGAGCAGGGGGAATTCGTGTTTTTATAAAGAGCTGTGGGAGTTCGTATTTCTATCAAGAGCTGTGGAAGTTCGTATTTTTATAAAGAATTGTAGAAGTTCATGTTTCTACAAAGAGCTGTGGAGGTTCGTGTATCTACAAAGAGCTCTGGAAGTTCGTGTTTTTATCAAGAACTGTGGAAGTTCGTATTTTTATAAAGAATTGTGTAAGTTCGTGTTTCTTCAAAGAGCTGTGAAAGTTCATGTTTTTATAAAGAGCTGTGGAAGTTCATGTTTCTATCAAGAGCTGTGGAAGTTCGTATTTTTATAAAGAATTGTGGAAGTTCGTGTTTCTACAAAGAGCTCTGGAAGTTCGTGTTTTTATAAAGATGTGTGGAAGTTCGTGCTTCTACAAAGAGCTGTGGAAGTTCGTGTTTCTACAAAGAGCTCTGGAAGTTCATGTTTTTATCAAGAGCTGTGGAAGTTCGTATTTTTATAAAGACTTGTGGTAGTTCGTGTTTCTACAAAGAGCTGTGAAAGTTTGTGTTTATATCAAGAGCTGTGGAAGTTCGTATTTTTATAAAGAATTGTGGAAGTTGGTGTTTCTACAAAGAGCTGTGGAAGTTCGTGTTTCTATTTCTACTTCCACAGCTCTTGAGCTGTGGAAGTTCGTGTTTTCATAAAGAGCTGTTGAAGTTCGTGTTTTTATAAAGAGCTATGGAAGTTCGTGTTTCTATAACGAACTGTGGTTTCTATAAAGATCACAGCAAACTGTCATCTCTGTTGGTCGTCAAACAGCCGACAGACAGAAAATGGAAGTGTGGTGAAAGTTAAAAAAAAACAAAATTGAAGTAACCTCCGCATGTTGACCATCAGGACTAGAGTTGCGCTCGTGAGAGACCGAGTGGCATTTCGACACTGACGTCATTTTCTGCAGCATCTCTAGAGCGGGGAAGTAATCCGAATCTCTCGTTCTCCTCCTCCCGGAGAGGGAGTTTCAACAATTCCTCGCTCTGACAGAGAAGATGGAGAAGATGCTGGATACAAACTGCATCCCGCAGGAGGGGATTGAAGAAGGAGGAGGATAAATCTGAATCTTCTCAGAAGGAGGGTGGCGGAAGATTGAGAAATGGAAAGTTTTATTGAGTCTGTGGAGTAGAAAAAGAAGTTGACGAATTTTTTTTTTTCCCGACGGAATTCGGTTGCAACGAATCATTTTTTTTTTTTGCTGTTTTTTTATTTCAGTTCCATTTTTTGTAAGGATGATCATGGAGACAGAGAATAGACATACTTTTAGAGAAATGTTTATTTTATCTGTGAAGACAACGACGTATATGTCAGTGGTGTTTGGAACGGAAAAGGTTGGATTGTTTTACCTCTGAGCGGCACTTTTTTTTTTACACACAATGGGCTAAATATCAAGTCACGAGGACCCCGAGGGCTCAGAAAAGGTTGTTGCGGAAGGGATTCGCTGGTCAGCTGTTAGGAGCGAGATGGAATCCTCCCGTCAAGGTCATCAAGTGTGTTACTTAACGTACAGTCGCTCAAAAAATATCCGAACACTTTGGTTGATTAGAGAATTTAGAAAAATATATGGCAACGTTTTTTTTTTTAGAAATTAGTGATTTGGCAACCTTGGTGCCAGATATTTTTTCTGAATTCTGTAATCAACTATACTGTTCGAATATTTTTTGGAGCGACTGTACACGGAATATGGTCGATCAAGCCCTTAGGACTACGGCTGAATGTCCCGTCGAAAGGACGGTGGTCTTTCGAAGCCCATGGATGCCCTCTTTCTCACCGATGGAATAGTGGTTGTTAGCGGAGATAAATCTCAACACGGTCAGAGTTGGGACTCGATCCTGGGAACTGCAGATTACATGCCTGCCGCGCTACCAATTGAGGCACCCAAGACCCTTAAATTCATTTGGAAGCACATGCGAATCAGAAATGTTTCGCTGATTAGTGGAAAAATTAAATCTTAACGATTAACCCCTTCCACTTGAAAGAAGAAACTAACAGATAAATGAAAATTTTACCGCATTTCCTTCCAATGTTGTTCTTATCCTACTTCCTGTTATATTTCTTTGTCGTCTTTCCTTCGTCGCCTCTGTCGTTACGCCTCTTTCCTTTGTCGTCTTTGTTTTTACGTCTCTTTCCTTTGTCACCTCTGTCGTTACGCCTCTTTCCTTTGTCGTCTTTGTTTTTACGTCTCTTTCCTTTGTCGCCTCTGTCGTTACGCCTCTTTCCTTTGTCGTCTTTGTTTTTACGTCTCTTTCCTTTGTCGCCTCTGTCGTTATGCCTCTTTCCTTTGTCGCCTCTGTCGTTACGCCTCTTTCCTTTGTCGTCTTTGTTTTTACGTCTCTTTCCTTTGTCGCCTCTGTCGTTACGCCTCTTTCCTTTGTCGTCTTTGTTTTTACGTCTCTTTCCTTTGTCGCCTCTGTCGTTATGCCTCTTTCCTTTGTCGTCTTTGTTTTTACGTCTCTTTCCTTTGTCGCCTCTGTCGTTAGGCCTCTTTCCTTTGTCGCCTCTGTCGTTACGCCTCTTTCCTTTGTCGTCTTTGTTTTTACGTCTCTTTCCTTTGTCGCCTCTGTCGTTACGCCTCTTTCCTTTGTCGTCTTTGTTTTTACGTCTCTTTCCTTTGTCGCCTCTGTCGTTACGCCTCTTTCCTTTGTCGTCTTTGTTTTTACGTCTCTTTCCTTTGTCGCCTCTGTCGTTACGCCTCTTTCCTTTGTCGTCTTTGTTTTTACGTCTCTTTCCTTTGTCGCCTCTGTCGTTATGCCTCTTTCCTTTGTCGCCTCTGTCGTTACGCCTCTTTCCTTTGTCGTCTTTGTTTTTACGTCTCTTTCCTTTGTCGCCTCTGTCGTTACGCCTCTTTCCTTTGTCGTCTTTGTTTTTACGTCTCTTTCCTTTGTCGCCTCTGTCGTTACGCCTCTTTCCTTTGTCGTCTTTGTTTTTACGTCTCTTTCCTTTGTCGCCTCTGTCGTTATGCCTCTTTCCTTTGTCGTCTTTGTTTTTACGTCTCTTTCCTTTGTCGCCTCTGTCGTTATGCCTCTTTCCTTTGTCGCCTCTGTCGTTACGCCTCTTTCCTTTGTCGTCTTTGTTTTTACGTCTCTTTCCTTTGTCGCCTCTGTCGTTAGGCCTCTTTCCTTTGTCGCCTCTGTCGTTACGCCTCTTTCCTTTGTCGTCTTTGTTTTTACGTCTCTTTCCTTTGTCGCCTCTGTCGTTACGCCTCTTTCCTTTGTCGTCTTTGTTTTTACGTCTCTTTCCTTTGTCGCCTCTGTCGTTATGCCTCTTTCCTTTGTCGCCTCTGTCGTTACGCCTCTTTCCTTTGTCGTCTTTGTTTTTACGTCTCTTTCCTTTGTCGCCTCTGTCGTTACGCCTCTTTCCTTTGTCGTCTTTGTTTTTACGTCTCTTTCCTTTGTCGCCTCTGTCGTTATGCCTCTTTCCTTTGTCGTCTTTGTTTTTACGTCTCTTTCCTTTGTCGCCTCTGTCGTTATGCCTCTTTCCTTTGTCGCCTCTGTCGTTACGCCTCTTTCCTTTGTCGTCTTTGTTTTTACGTCTCTTTCCTTTGTCGCCTCTGTCGTTACGCCTCTTTCCTTTGTCGTCTTTGTTTTTACGTCTCTTTCCTTTGTCGCCTCTGTCGTTATGCCTCTTTCCTTTGTCGCCTCTGTCGTTACGCCTCTTTCCTTTGTCGTCTTTGTTTTTACGTCTCTTTCCTTTGTCGCCTCTGTCGTTACGCCTCTTTCCTTTGTCGTCTTTGTTTTTACGTCTCTTTCCTTTGTCGCCTCTGTCGTTATGCCTCTTTCCTTTGTCGCCTCTGTCGTTACGCCTCTTTCCTTTGTCGTCTTTGTTTTTACGTCTCTTTCCTTTGTCGCCTCTGTCGTTACGCCTCTTTCCTTTGTCGTCTTTGTTTTTACGTCTCTTTCCTTTGTCGCCTCTGTCGTTATGCCTCTTTCCTTTGTCGTCTTTGTTTTTACGTCTCTTTCCTTTGTCGCCTCTGTCGTTAGGCCTCTTTCCTTTGTCGCCTCTGTCGTTACGCCTCTTTCCTTTGTCGTCTTTGTTTTTACGTCTCTTTCCTTTGTCGCCTCTGTCGTTACGCCTCTTTCCTTTGTCGTCTTTGTTTTTACGTCTCTTTCCTTTGTCGCCTCTGTCGTTACGCCTCTTTCCTTTGTCGTCTTTGTTTTTACGTCTCTTTCCTTTGTCGCCTCTGTCGTTACGCCTCTTTCCTTTGTCGTCTTTGTTTTTACGTCTCTTTCCTTTGTCGCCTCTGTCGTTATGCCTCTTTCCTTTGTCGCCTCTGTCGTTACGCCTCTTTCCTTTGTCGTCTTTGTTTTTACGTCTCTTTCCTTTGTCGCCTCTGTCGTTATGCCTCTTTCCTTTGTCGTCTTTGTTTTTACGTCTCTTTCCTTTGTCGCCTCTGTCGTTACGCCTCTTTCCTTTGTCGTCTTTGTTTTTACGTCTCTTTCCTTTGTCGCCTCTGTCGTTATGCCTCTTTCCTTTGTCGTCTTTGTTTTTACGTCTCTTTCCTTTGTCGCCTCTGTCGTTAGGCCTCTTTCCTTTGTCGCCTCTGTCGTTACGCCTCTTTCCTTTGTCATCTTTGTTTTTACGTCTCTTTCCTTTGTCGCCTCTGTCGTTACGCCTCTTTCCTTTGTCGTCTTTGTTTTTACGTCTCTTTCCTTTGTCGCCTCTGTCGTTACGCCTCTTTCCTTTGTCGTCTTTGTTTTTACGTCTCTTTCCTTTGTCGCCTCTGTCGTTATGCCTCTTTCCTTTGTCGCCTCTGTCGTTACGCCTCTTTCCTTTGTCGTCTTTGTTTTTACGTCTCTTTCCTTTGTCGCCTCTGTCGTTACGCCTCTTTCCTTTGTCGTCTTTGTTTTTACGTCTCTTTCCTTTGGCGCCTCTGTCGTTACGCCTCTTTCCTTTGTCGTCTTTGTTTTTACGTCTCTTTCCTTTGTCGCCTCTGTCGTTATGCCTCTTTCCTTTGTCGTCTTTGTTTTTACGTCTCTTTCCTTTGTCGCCTCTGTCGTTATGCCTCTTTCCTTTGTCGCCTCTGTCGTTACGCCTCTTTCCTTTGTCGTCTTTGTTTTTACGTCTCTTTCCTTTGTCGCCTCTGTCGTTAGGCCTCTTTCCTTTGTCGCCTCTGTCGTTACGCCTCTTTCCTTTGTCGTCTTTGTTTTTACGTCTCTTTCCTTTGTCGCCTCTGTCGTTACGCCTCTTTCCTTTGTCGTCTTTGTTTTTACGTCTCTTTCCTTTGTCGCCTCTGTCGTTATGCCTCTTTCCTTTGTCGCCTCTGTCGTTACGCCTCTTTCCTTTGTCGTCTTTGTTTTTACGTCTCTTTCCTTTGTCGCCTCTGTCGTTACGCCTCTTTCCTTTGTCGTCTTTGTTTTTACGTCTCTTTCCTTTGTCGCCTCTGTCGTTATGCCTCTTTCCTTTGTCGTCTTTGTTTTTACGTCTCTTTCCTTTGTCGCCTCTGTCGTTATGCCTCTTTCCTTTGTCGCCTCTGTCGTTACGCCTCTTTCCTTTGTCGTCTTTGTTTTTACGTCTCTTTCCTTTGTCGCCTCTGTCGTTACGCCTCTTTCCTTTGTCGTCTTTGTTTTTACGTCTCTTTCCTTTGTCGCCTCTGTCGTTATGCCTCTTTCCTTTGTCGCCTCTGTCGTTACGCCTCTTTCCTTTGTCGTCTTTGTTTTTACGTCTCTTTCCTTTGTCGCCTCTGTCGTTACGCCTCTTTCCTTTGTCGTCTTTGTTTTTACGTCTCTTTCCTTTGTCGCCTCTGTCGTTATGCCTCTTTCCTTTGTCGCCTCTGTCGTTACGCCTCTTTCCTTTGTCGTCTTTGTTTTTACGTCTCTTTCCTTTGTCGCCTCTGTCGTTACGCCTCTTTCCTTTGTCGTCTTTGTTTTTACGTCTCTTTCCTTTGTCGCCTCTGTCGTTATGCCTCTTTCCTTTGTCGTCTTTGTTTTTACGTCTCTTTCCTTTGTCGCCTCTGTCGTTAGGCCTCTTTCCTTTGTCGCCTCTGTCGTTACGCCTCTTTCCTTTGTCGTCTTTGTTTTTACGTCTCTTTCCTTTGTCGCCTCTGTCGTTACGCCTCTTTCCTTTGTCGTCTTTGTTTTTACGTCTCTTTCCTTTGTCGCCTCTGTCGTTACGCCTCTTTCCTTTGTCGTCTTTGTTTTTACGTCTCTTTCCTTTGTCGCCTCTGTCGTTACGCCTCTTTCCTTTGTCGTCTTTGTTTTTACGTCTCTTTCCTTTGTCGCCTCTGTCGTTATGCCTCTTTCCTTTGTCGTCTTTGCTTTTACGTCTCTTTCCTTTGTCGCCTCTGTCGTTATGCCTCTTTCCTTTGTCGCCTCTGTCGTTACGCCTCTTTCCTTTGTCGTCTTTGTTTTTACGTCTCTTTCCTTTGTCGCCTCTGTCGTTACGCCTCTTTCCTTTGTCGTCTTTGTTTTTACGTCTCTTTCCTTTGTCGCCTCTGTCGTTACGCCTCTTTCCTTTGTCGTCTTTGTTTTTACGTCTCTTTCCTTTGTCGCCTCTGTCGTTACGCCTCTTTCCTTTGTCGTCTTTGTTTTTACGTCTCTTTCCTTTGTCGCCTCTGTCGTTATGCCTCTTTCCTTTGTCGTCTTTGTTTTTACGTCTCTTTCCTTTGTCGCCTCTGTCGTTACGCCTCTTTCCTTTGTCGTCTTTGTTTTTACGTCTCTTTCCTTTGTCGCCTCTGTCGTTACGCCTCTTTCCTTTGTCGTCTTTGTTTTTACGTCTCTTTCCTTTGTCGCCTCTGTCGTTATGCCTCTTTCCTTTGTCGCCTCTGTCGTTACGCCTCTTTCCTTTGTCGTCTTTGTTTTTACGTCTCTTTCCTTTGTCGCCTCTGTCGTTACGCCTCTTTCCTTTGTCGTCTTTGTTTTTACGTCTCTTTCCTTTGTCGCCTCTGTCGTTAGGCCTCTTTCCTTTGTCGTCTTTGTTTTTACGTCTCTTTCCTTTGTCGCCTCTGTCGTTATGCCTCTTTCCTTTGTCGTCTTTGTTTTTACGTCTCTTTCCTTTGTCGCCTCTGTCGTTATGCCTCTTTCCTTTGTCGCCTCTGTCGTTACGCCTCTTTCCTTTGTCGTCTTTGTTTTTACGTCTCTTTCCTTTGTCGCCTCTGTCGTTACGCCTCTTTCCTTTGTCGTCTTTGTTTTTACGTCTCTTTCCTTTGTCGCCTCTGTCGTTATGCCTCTTTCCTTTGTCGCCTCTGTCGTTACGCCTCTTTCCTTTGTCGTCTTTGTTTTTACGTCTCTTTCCTTTGTCGCCTCTGTCGTTACGTCTCTTTCCTTTGTCGTCTTTGTTTTTACGTCTCTTTCCTTTGTCGCCTCTGTCGTTATGCCTCTTTCCTTTGTCGTCTTTGTTTTTACGTCTCTTTCCTTTGTCGCCTCTGTCGTTATGCCTCTTTCCTTTGTTGCCTCTGTCGTTACGCCTCTTTCCTTTGTCGTCTTTGTTTTTACGTCTCTTTCCTTTGTCGCCTCTGTCGTTACGCCTCTTTCCTTTGTCGTCTTTGTTTTTACGTCTCTTTCCTTTGTCGCCTCTGTCGTTATGCCTCTTTCCTTTGTCGCCTCTGTCGTTACGCCTCTTTCCTTTGTCGTCTTTGTTTTTACGTCTCTTTCCTTTGTCGCCTCTGTCGTTACGCCTCTTTCCTTTGTCGTCTTTGTTTTTACGTCTCTTTCCTTTGTCGCCTCTGTCGTTACACCTCTTTCCTTTGTCGTCTTTGTTGTTACATCTCTTTCCTTTGTCGTCTCTGTCGTTACTCCTCTTTCCTTTGTCGTCTTTGTTTTTACGTCTCTTTCCTTTGTCGCCTCTGTCGTTATGCCTCTTTCCTTTGTTGCCTCTGTCGTTACGCCTCTTTCCTTTGTCGTCTTTGTTTTTACGTCTCTTTCCTTTGTCGCCTCTGTCGTTACGCCTCTTTCCTTTGTCGTCTTTGTTGTTACGTCTCTTTCCTTTGTCGCCTCTGTCGTTATGCCTCTTTCCTTTGTTGCCTCTGTCGTTATGCCTCTTTCCTTTGTCACCTCTGTCGTTACGCCTCTTTCCTTTGTCGTCTTTGTTTTTACGTCTCTTTCCTTTGTCGCCTCTGTCGTTACGCCTCTTTCCTTTTTCGTCTTTGTTTTTACATCTCTTTCCTTTGTCGCCTCTGTCGTTACGCCTCTTTCCTTTGTCGTCTTTGCTGTTACATCTCTTTCCTTTGTCGTCTCTGTCGTTACGCCTCTTTCCTTTGTCGTCTTTGTTTTTACGTCTCTTTCCTTTGTCGCCTGTGTCGTTACGCCTCTTTCCTTTGTCGTCTTTGTTTTTACGTCTCTTTCCTTTGTCGCCTCTGTCGTTATGCCTCTTTCCTTTGTTGCCTCTGTCGTTACGCCTCTTTCCTTTGTCGTCTTTGTTTTTACGTCTGTTTCCTTTGTCGCCTCTGTCGTTACGCCTCTTTCCTTTGTCGTCTTTGTTGTTACGTCTCTTTCCTTTGTCGCCTCTGTCGTTATGCCTCTTTCCTTTGTTGCCTCTGTCGTTATGCCTCTTTCCTTTGTCGCCTCTGTCGTTACGCCTCTTTCCTTTGTCGTCTTTGTTTTTACGTCTCTTTCCTTTGTCGCCTCTGTCGTTACGACTCTTTCCTTTGTCGTCTTTGTTTTTACGTCTCTTTGCTTTGTCGCCTCTGTCGTTACGACTCTTTCCTTTGTCGTCTTTGTTGTTACGTCTCTTTCCTTTGTCGCCTCTGTCGTTATGCCTCTTTCCTTTGTCGCCTCTGTCGTTACGCCTCTTTCCTTTGTCGTCTTTGTTTTTACGTCTCTTTCCTTTGTCGCCTCTGTCGTTACGCCTCTTTCCTTTGTCGTCTTTGTTTTTACGTCTCTTTCCTTTGTCGCCTCTGTCGTTACACCTCTTTCCTTTGTCGTCTTTGTTGTTACATCTCTTTCCTTTGTCGTCTCTGTCGTTACATCTCTTTCCTTTGTCGTCTCTGTCGTTACGCCTCTTTCCTTTGTCGTCTTTGTTTTTACGTCTCTTTCCTTTGTCGCCTCTGTCGTTATGCCTCTTTCCTTTGTTGCCTCTGTCGTTACGCCTCTTTCCTTTGTCGTCTTTGTTTTTACGTCTCTTTCCTTTGTCGCCTCTGTCGTTACGCCTCTTTCCTTTGTCGTCTTTGTTTTTACGTCTCTTTCCTTTGTCGCCTGTGTCGTTACGCCTCTTTCCTTTGTCGTCTTTGTTGTTACGTCTCTTTCCTTTGTCGCCTCTGTCGTTATGCCTCTTTCCTTTGTCGCCTCTGTCGTTACGCCTCTTTCCTTTGTCGTCTTTGTTGTTACGTCTCTTTCCTTTGTCGCCTCTGTCGTTACGCCTCTCTCCTTTGTCGTCTTTGTTACGTCTCTTTCCTTTGTCACCTCTGTCATTACGCCTCTTTCCTCTGTCGCCTCTGTCGTCTTTGTTGTTACGTCTCTTTCCTTTGTCACCTCTGTCGTCTTCGTTGTTACATCCCTTTCCTTTGTCACCTCTGTCGTTACCCTCTCCCTTCGTCGTCTTTGTTGTTACGTTTCTTTCACTTCGTTGCCTTTTCCCACTTGTTCCAGTTTTGACTTTCAAATTTAAATAAGTCAAAATATTATCATCTTAATGATGGATGGAGAAGTCTTCCAGCATCCCATGTCATCTGATGCCTCTACTAGACTGTACATCCCAAAGCATCTGGTTCCCGCAATCAATAAGTCGATAGTTCCCTGTTCTCCTCGCGCTTGAAGTCTTTATAGGAATTGTTCACAAAGTTGAAACTGTCTCTTTAGAAGAGTTAAAATTTTTCGCTTCAAATGAGACTCACATTAAGTTAAGAAACAAACCATTGATCGTGTTCAAGAACCTGGAAATATTGAAAGCGTTGCTTTTCCTAATGGTGTGATAGATTCAAGCTGATGTACTCTTCAGGTGGGAGGGGGGATATCTCTCTGGAGTCGGATTTCTCGAGGGCGATCTCATCTTGCAATCGAAATCGAAATCGAAATCCCTACCTTTGGTCAGAAAGGGGACATCGTTGAGCTTGGGAGTTCTTCAGTCCGTCGGATGGGTCGCTAAGCCCTGACTCCGTGTGCGGGAGTGCCATACCCTGTACAGTCGCTCAAAAAACTATCCGAACACTACGGTTGATTACAGAATTCAGGAAAAATATCTGGCAACGATTTTTCTTTAGAAATTAGTGATCTGGTAACCTTCGTGTCACGTGATTACAGAATTCAGGAAAAATATCTGGAGCGTGTACAGCAACTGTACACGCTCCAGTTACCTTTCACAGCGAACTGGAGCGTGTGCAGTTACTGCACACGATCCAGTTTGCTGTGAACGGTATCTGCACACGCTCAATATTTCCGTGAGTGAGCGCACACGATCTAGGATAAAAATAATATGACCACCTACAGTCGCTCAAAAAGCATCCGAACACTACGGTTGATTACAGAATTCATCAAAAATATCTGGCGACGATTTTTTTAGAAAATAGTGATCTGGCAATCGTACACGAAGGTTGTCACGTTTTCTTGTCATTGTTGATTTTATTCTCTTTATTGCTGTGATTCTTCCTTTGACGTTTCCATCGTTTTTGTTGCTGTTTATTTATTGTTTTTATCATTGTTTCTATAACGTTTCTTTCCTTTGTTCACTTTGTTGTTGCGTTTTCTTTTCTTGTTGTCTTTGCTGTTGCGTTTTCTTTTCTGGTTGCCTTTGTTGTTGCGTTTTCTTCTCCTGTTGCCTTTGTTGCGTTTTCTTCTCCTGTTGCCTTTGTTGTTACGACTTCTCCCTTTCAGTTGCCATTTTTGTTGCGTTTTCTTTCCTTTTGTTGCTTATTTGTTGCGTTTCCTTCTCTTGTTGCCTTTGTTGCTGCGTTTTGTTCTCTTGCTGCCTTTGTTTTTGCATTCCCTCCCTTTTTATTGCCATTGTTGTTGCGTTTCCTTTTATTTTGTTGCCTTTGTTGTTGCATTTCCTTCTTTTTTGTTGCCTTTGTTGTTGCATTTCCTTCTTTTTTGTTGCCTTTGTTGTCGCGTCTTCTTCTCTTGTTGCCTTTGTTGTTGCGTTTCCTTCTCTTGTTGCTTTTGTTGTTGCGTTTTCTTCTTTTTCCTGAGTTTCCTTCTCTTGTTGTCTTTGTTCTTGCGT
Organism: Ryuthela nishihirai; assembly: GCA_038380435.1. Classification (NCBI taxonomy): domain Eukaryota; kingdom Metazoa; phylum Arthropoda; class Arachnida; order Araneae; family Heptathelidae; genus Ryuthela; species Ryuthela nishihirai. Next base: position 28,570 of record JAWZYU010000493.1, read on the forward strand.
TTCCTTTTCTTGTTGTCTTTGTTTTTGCGCTTCCTTCTCTTGTTGCCTTTGTTGTTGCGTTTCCTTCTCTTGTTGCCTTTGTTGTTGCGTTTCCTTCTCTTGTTGCCTTTGTTGTTGCGTTTCCTTCTCTTGTTGCCTTTGTTGTTGCGTTTCCTTCTCTTGTTGCCTTTGTTGTCGCGTCTTCTTCTCTTGTTGCCTTTGTTGTTGCGTTTCCTTCTCTTGTTGCTTTTGTTGTTGCGTTTTCTTCTTTTTCCTGAGTTTCCTTCTCTTGTTGTCTTTGTTCTTGCGTTTCCTTTTCTTGTTGTCTTTGTTTTTGCGCTTCCTTCTCTTGTTGCCTTTGTTGTTGCGTTTCCTTCTCTTGTTGCCTTTGTTGTCGCGTCTTCTTCTCTTGTTGCCTTTGTTGTCGCGTCTTCTTCTCTTGTTGCCTTTGTTGTTGCGTTTCCTTCTCTTGTTGCTTTTGTTGTTGCGTTTTCTTCTTTTTCCTGAGTTTCCTTCTCTTGTTGTCTTTGTTCTTGCGTTTCCTTTTCTTGTTGTCTTTGTTTTTGCGTTTCCTTCTCTTGTTGCCTTTGTTGTTGCGTTTCCTTCTCTTGTTGCCTTTGATGTTTGCGTTTCCTTCTCTTGTGTCTTTGTTGCTGCGTTTCCTTCTCTTGTTGCCTTTGTTGTTGCGTTTCCTTCTCTTGTTGCTTTTGTTGTTGCGTTTTCTTCTTTTTCCTGAGTTTCCTTCTCTTGTTGTCTTTGTTCTTGCGTTTCCTTTTCTTGTTGTCTTTGTTTTTGCGCTTCCTTCTCTTGTTGCCTTTGTTGTTGCGTTTCCTTCTCTTGTTGCCTTTGTTGTTGCGTTTCCTTCTCTTGTTGCCTTTGTTGTTGCGTTTCCTTCTCTTGTTGCCTTTGTTGTTGCGTTTCCTTCTCTTGTTGCCTTTGTTGTCGCGTCTTCTTCTCTTGTTGCCTTTGTTGTCGCGTCTTCTTCTCTTGTTGCCTTTGTTGTTGCGTTTCCTTCTCTTGTTGCTTTTGTTGTTGCGTTTTCTTCTTTTTCCTGAGTTTCCTTCTCTTGTTGTCTTTGTTCTTGCGTTTCCTTTTCTTGTTGTCTTTGTTTTTGCGCTTCCTTCTCTTGTTGCCTTTGTTGTTGCGTTTCCTTCTCTTGTTGCCTTTGTTGTTGCGTTTCCTTCTCTTGTTGCCTTTGTTGTTGCGTTTCCTTCTCTTGTTGCCTTTGTTGTTGCGTTTCCTTCTCTTGTTGCCTTTGTTGTCGCGTCTTCTTCTCTTGTTGCCTTTGTTGTCGCGTCTTCTTCTCTTGTTGCCTTTGTTGTTGCGTTTCCTTCTCTTGTTGCTTTTGTTGTTGCGTTTTCTTCTTTTTCCTGAGTTTCCTTCTCTTGTTGCCTTTGTTCTTGCGTTTCCTTTTCTTGTTGTCTTTGTTTTTGCGTTTCCTTCTCTTGTTGCCTTTGTTGTTGCATTTCCTTCTCTTGTTGCCTTTGATGTTTGCGTTTCCTTCTCTTGTGTCTTTGTTGCTGCGTTTCCTTCTCTTGTTGCCTTTGTTGTTGCGTTTCCTTCTCTTGTTGCTTTTGTTGTTGCGTTTTCTTCTTTTTCCTGAGTTTCCTTCTCTTGTTGTCTTTGTTCTTGCGTTTCCTTTTCTTGTTGCCTTTGTTGTTGCGCTTCCTTCTCTTGTTGCCTTTGTTGTTGCGTTTCCTTCTCTTGTTGCCTTTGTTGTTGCGTTTCCTTCTCTTGTTGCCTTTGTTGTTGCGTTTCCTTCTCTTGTTGCCTTTGTTGTCGCGTCTTCTTCTCTTGTTGCCTTTGTTGTCGCGTCTTCTTCTCTTGTTGCCTTTGTTGTTGCGTTTCCTTCTCTTGTTGCTTTTGCTGTTGCGTTTTCTTCTTTTTCCTGAGTTTCCTTCTCTTGTTGTCTTTGTTCTTGCGTTTCCTTTTCTTGTTGTCTTTGTTTTTGCGCTTCCTTCTCTTGTTGCCTTTGTTGTTGCGTTTCCTTCTCTTGTTGCCTTTGATGTTTGCGTTTCCTTCTCTTGTGTCTTTGTTGCTGCGTTTCCTTCTCTTGTTGCCTTTGTTGTTGCGTTTCCTTCTCTTGTTGCTTTTGTTGTTGCGTTTTCTTCTTTTTCCTGAGTTTCCTTCTCTTGTTGTCTTTGTTCTTGCGTTTCCTTTTCTTGTTGTCTTTGTTTTTGCGTTTCCTTCTCTTGTTGCCTTTGTTGTTGCGTTTCCTTCTCTTGTTGCCTTTGATGTTTGCGTTTCCTTCTCTTGTGTCTTTGTTGCTGCGTTTCCTTCTCTTGTGTCTTTGTTCTTGCGCTTCTTTCCTTTTTGTTGTTCCGTTTCCTTCTTTTTTTGCTGCTTTATGGCCGAGTGGTTAGCGCGCTTGGCTACTGTTCTAAAGGACCTGGGTTCGATCCCCAGGTAAGGTATGGTTGTTCGTGTTGTTTTTCTGCTGAGGTCCTGCCATCCTCTCAGACCTTCTACTCTGGCATATAAACTGACAGGCCCCTATCAGACCTCTGTGGCAAGCAGCTGCTTGAGGGGGTATTTTTTTTTTTTATTTATTCGTTGTTGCGTTTCTTTGCCGTTTTTTCAAATTTTGTTTTCCTCTGTTGTTGACTTTGTTTTTCCTTTGTTTTCTTTGCCGCTGCGTTCGTTTCCTTTGCAGTTTCTTCGTCTTTATTGTTCCCTTTGCAGTTTCTTCGTCTTTATTGTTCCCTTTGAAGTTTCTTCGTCTTTATTGTTCCCTACTCTTGTTTCCTTTGTTACCATCTTTGTTGCTGCGTTTGTTTAATTTGCTGGTGTTCCGATTGTTGTTGCCTTTCTTTTCTTTAATGCTGCCATCGTCTTTGTTGCTGCATTTGTTTTCTTTGTTATTTTCAACATCTTTTACCTTGTTGCAATCTTTCTCTCTCTCTTTGTTGTTCACTTCAGTTGCTCCTTTTTCCGTTCCCGCTGTTCATTTAAGTTTCCCTCTGTTGTTCTGTTTTCGGTCTTTTGTTGCCGCTTCCGTAAAAAAAAAAACCTCCTTCTCTGACCTGGCGGGATCTTTTTCCCGCCAATCCTTTGAGTTCACTTCGTGATCTAATTTGCTGCCCTGACCGAAGAAGAGAAAGAGAAAGAAACCAAGAGTCGAAGTCGGTCCGTTTCGTTTCCCATTGCTCAGATCCATCACATCAACAACTCAGCGGGAAGCAATGCTCTCGCAAAGACTGAAGTGTTGCTCTAATTCTCCTGTTCTGGAGCGGAAGGGGACTCCTTTCTCCAAAAGGAAAGAAGAATCAGGTAAACTAATTAAGCCTCATCTAGAAACTCTTTCTCTTCTTCTTCTTTTTTCATTTAGAGTCAGACAGAAGAGGAATGAAGCGAAGAAAACAGAAAGAGCCGAACTCACTTTCCACCTTGCTTTATTTTTTTTCCCCGATTTCTCCCTTAAACTTTTCCACTGCGTCTAACAGCGACACGAGAATCCATCACGTTCAAGTATCGAGCTCTGTCTCCATTCCCTTCCCCCCTCCCCAACTCCATCTAAGTAATTACGTCCCCAAAGTTCACTATCGACGAAATGAGTAGCCCTGAAAAGCGATGCTGAGGCTTGTTTTCTTTCCTCTTCCTCTCGATTCCCAGTCTTGCGATTTTTCAACCATCTGACGCTCTTCGAGACCACCTCGCTGTTGTCATGGTAACGTCCCCCCCCCCCTCCAATTTTCCACCTTACTTTCCTCTTCGCTTAAACCCGTTTTTCATTTGCCCAAAGAGAAAGGTGTACCCAGACGAAAAATGCGCAATTCAACGAAAGGTCAGATAGAAAAGTCCTGAGCGTTGGGTTATTCTACATCTAAGCGGCACTTTCTTGCACATAATATATATATAATCTCTATAAATCGGAGAAAGGTGGACATCACAAATGCCGCCGACTAAACTCCTCTACCAAGGTCCGCAAAACTCTCCTCTCTTCCCTCCGTCAGTAAGGGACACCGATGGGCCTGGTAAAGGCCGCCGTCCATCGGATGGACGTTAAGCCGTGGCCCCGTGCGTGTGAGAGCCACACCTTGTGCACGTTAAAGGACACACTAGATGGTCTTGACGGTAGGTTACTATCTATCTTCCAATAACTGGACAGCGGGCCCCTCCTCCAACCTTCTCCGAGCCATCGGGGTCCTTGTAACCTGGCCATTTAGCACATTGCGTGCAAAAAAAAAAAATGCCGCTCATTGCAAAACAACCCAGCCCAACCTTCTCCCAAAGGTGAAAGGGAATAAACTGAACCGCAATTTCTTTTCCCCAGAAATCATTTTTGCTAATGAGGGATATGCATTATATCTCAATCTCACAGGCGCCCATGTGCAACACACGCACCCATTTTTAAGTCTATTTTTATGGGGGGAAATAGTTGACAAATAATGAATACAAAGTGGGAATAAATGATGTAAAAATCCGCTGTTTCTTTCGTCCCACGTGTTGTTCTTCATATATGCAGAGTTTTACACTTTCTTGAATTTTTCGGTCAAGAAAGATTGTTGCCACGGCAAACTTTTTGCTGTTAGTTTGGCCCACCTTGTTAGGGAGCTAAATTCCAAGAAAAAACATATTCGCATGTTACAGTGAGATATACTTTCTCTCTGATTGCGGGTGGCTCAGTCGATAACGCACCAGTCTCGTAATCTGCAGTCCCCAGGTTCGAGTCCCAGCTGGGCCAGCGTTGATATTTATCTCCGCAAATTTCCCTGTCAATGGTCAGTAGGGGACACCGATGGGCTTCGAAAGGCCGCCGTCCGTCGGATGGAACGCTAAGCCGTGTCCCCGTGTGCGGGAGAGCCATACCCTGTGCACGTTAAAGAACATGCTGGATGGCCCTGACGGGACGCTACCATCTGTCTCCAAACAGCTGTTCCAGTGGGTCCCCTCCCCCAACCTTCTCTGAGCCTTCGCAGTCCTTTTGACCTGGCCATTTAGCCCATGGTGTGCAAAAAAGTGCCGCTCAGAGGTAAAACAACCCAACGTTAAAGAACACGCTGGATGGCCTTGACGAGAGGCTACCATCTGTCACCCAACAACTGTTCCAGTGGGTTCCAACCTTCTCTGAGCCTTCGGGGTCCTTGTGGCCTGGCCATTTAGCCCATGGTGTGCAAAAAAGTGCCGCTCAGAGTTAAAACAACCCAACGTTAAAGAACACGCTGGATGGCCTTGACGGGAGGTTGCCATCTGTCTCCCAACAGCTGTTCCAGTGGGTGACCTCTCTCAACTTTCTCTGAGCCTTCCGGGTCCTTGTGACCTGGCCATTTAGCCCTTTGTGTGCAAAAAAGTGCAGCTCAGAGATAAAACAACACAACGTTAAAGAACACGTTGGATGGCCTTGACGGGAGGCTACCATCTGTCTCCCAACAGCTGTTCCAGTCAGTCCCCTCCCCAACCTTCTCTGAGCCTTTGGAGTCCTTGTGACCTGGCCATTTAGCCCATGGTGTGCAAAAAAGTGCCGCTCAGAGGTAAAACAACCCAACGTTAAAGAACACGCTGGATGGCCTTGACGGGAGGCTACCATCTGTCTCCCAACAGCTGTTCCAGTGGGTCCCCTCCCCCAAACTTCTCTGAACCTTCGGGGTCCTTATGACCTGACCATTTAGCCTATGGTGTGCAAAAAAGTGCCGCTCAAAGGTAAAACAACCCAACGTTAAAGAACACGTTGGATGGCCTTGACGGGAGGCTACCATCTGTCTCCCAACAGCTGTTCTCGTGGGTCCCCTCCCCCAACCTTCTCTGAACCTTCGGGGTCCTTGTGACCTGGTCATTTAGCTCATGGTGTGCAAAAAAGTGCCGCTCAGAGGTAAAATAACTCAACAACTCTCTCTAATTTCCCGTTTCGGTTCTAAAAGTCGTTTTAAAATCTAGAAATCATTTTAAAAAAAAAATACGTGTATAAATTATTTACTTCCGTTCTGATTATTAAAATTCTTTTGGGGAAGGGTTATGCCCCCCCCCCCCGCCACCTCTTCTCTTCTAGATCCGTCGATAATCCTTGGAATATTGGGGCGGAGGTGGCTCAGTCGGTGGCGCGCCAGGCTCGTAATCTGTAGTTCCCAGGTTTGAGTCCCAGCTGGGTCATCATCATCATCATCATCCTCAAGCAGCCATGGGCTACGGAGGTCCAACCAGACCGTGCAATTTAGTTCTCCAGGCAAGTCTATCCTGAGCTACATTTACTGCATCTGGCCACTGCACACCAATTCTAACAAGGTCTTGTTTGACATTGTCTGCCCACCGCATCCTAGGTCTCCCCTTCTTTCTGAGGCCTTTAGGCACACTGTTCATAACCCTATTCGCCAATCTATAATTATTCATACGGGCAACATGGCCAAACCAGCGGAGTCTCTCTCTGCACAATATGCTGCTTAAAGGAGGTTGCAAACTCCTTTGCCTAATCTCATCATTAGTTACAAAGTTGAACCACCTAATGCCCAAGATACTGCGTAAGCATCTGGAATCAAAAGCATCAAGTTTCCTGCTATCTTGTTTACAAAGTGTCCAAGTTTCACTACCATAACCAACCCTAGAAAGAACCAAACTATTATACAGTCTAATTTTAGTCTTTAGGTGTATACGCCTATTTCTCCACACTCTCCATAGGTTCTTAAAAGTCCCAGCAGCAATCCCTATTCGTCTGTTAATCTCATGCCGCACATCACCATTATCTGTTACATAGCTCCCAAGATAATTAAACTGTGACACCTGCTCAAGACTGCAACCATTCAGATTAACTGAATCACAGCCTGCCTGACCAATTTTCATCACTTTAGTTTTCTCTCTGTTTATAACCAAACCTACTCTACTACCAGTCTCATCAACAGCTCGAATGAAAGAGTTCATCTCATCAACATCATTTGCCAAAAGTGCTAAATCATCAGCATAATCTAAATCAGAAATTTTCGTATCTCCAGCCCATTTAAGGCCAAAATCTTTCCCTTGAAGTGAATTTCGAATAACATAATCAATAACCAAGCTAAAGAGAAAAGGAGACAAAATGCACCCTTGTCGAACACCAGAAGTAATGCTAAACCAATTGCTACAAGCCCTACCAACTCTAACACACGACTCAGTGATATTATAGAGAGCTTTCATTATGTTAACTAACTTGTCAGGTATACCATATGATCTCACAATCAACCACAAATTATGATGATCAACAGAGTCGAAAGCCTTTTTGAAATCAACAAAGCTAGCAACCAAAGGTTTCTGAAACTCTAAACATTTCTCAAGAATCTGCCTAAGTGAAAATATTTGATCCACACATCCGCTACCACTTCTGAATCCACATTGCTCATCACGCAATTGACTGTCAACCAGATTCTTAATTCTATTAAGCACAATCATGGAAAGAACTTTACCTGGAACAGAGAGTAGGCTGATACCCCTATAGTTATCACAAGAACTGCGATCACCTTTTTTGAAAATAGGGATAACAATAGCTCTGGTAAAATCCTTAGGAACCATGCCTTTATCATAAAAGATATTCAGAATTTCAGTCATCCAAGTGGTAACCGAAACATTTCCAGCTCTAAGCATTTCCGTAGTAATTTCATCTACCCCTGGGGATTTATGAAGTTTAAGTTTAGAAACAGCCAAAATAACTTCAGATTGTGTTATAGGTCCAACATTAAAGCCACCAATGCATCTATCATCATTGCAAACAATGGGAGTAGAACTAACTACATTGTTTAGAACATCACTGAAATGCTCAGCCCACCTAGCCATGACAGAATCCTCCCCTTCTATAACCTTACCTTGTTTATCCTTCAATCCTTGTATGCCTGTCCGTTTTCTACCACACAAAACATTAACTATCTGGTACAGCTCTCTGCTGTTGTGCTGTCTAACTGCTTCCTCGGCTTTGTCAGCCAAACCATCAAGCCAAAGATTCTTATCAGCAGCTAGGATCAGCTGGGTCAGCGTCGAGATTTATCTCCGCAAAATTCCCCGCCCTGCCCACGGTCAGTAGGGGACACCGATGGGCTTGGAAAGGCCGCCGTCCGTCGGATGGGACGTTAAGCCGTGGCCCCGTGTGCGGGAGAGCCATACCCTGTGCACTTTAAAGAACACGCTGGATGGCCTTGACGGGAGGCTACCATCTGTCTCCCAACAGCTGTTCCAGTGGGTCCCCTCCCCCAACCTTCTCTGAGCCTTCGGGGTCCATGTGACCTGGTCATTTAGCCCATGGTGTGCAAAAAAGTGCCGCTCAGAGGTAAAACAACCCAACCCAACCCTTGGAATATTGGTATTTTGGTTTAAAAAAAAAAGATTTCCAGAACGAAATCCTCAATTTCAAATACAATAAAAAATGAAAAGTATCATTAAAAACTTAATTTAGGTTACATCAACAAACCGTAAGAAGTTTTCATCAATTATTTATAGATTATCATCATTAATCTTGCATTGATACATAATAAGTGAATTATGATAACAGTGAATATTAGATTAGAGTCGCTCGCAGTTACGGTTTGTAGCTGAAAATGATTCGTTGAATAGACTCCATCAGCTCCTTTTCGCAAACACTTCCTTCCGTGATGCGGATGGCGAGTTCATTTTACGCGAAACACTTTTATTATATTTCTTTTTCTTTTGAAAAACTTATCGAATAGGGAATATTTCAAAACAACAATGTCATTCACGTAAAAAAAAAACTAGAAAGAAATATTAAAATTAAAAAAATAATATCGTTACGTCGATTAAATTGAAGTAGAAAATGAATTTATAAAACAAATGATTTAATGTAAATGGTCATTAATCGGGTTTTAATAAAGTCGAATTTTCTTAGAATTTTTAAGGAGCTTTTCCTTGTTTCTTTTTCTTTCATTATGTTGCTTTACGTTTTTTGCTTTTTTTTTTTCTTTATTTGGTAGCTTATTTTTTTTTCGAAATTATAGTATTAAGATGGTACATTTTTTCAAGAATGTAAACTGCGGTTAAAAATGTGAAATGTCTTAGTGCATTAAATTATTATTGTAAAATAGTATACTAGAATTGGTTGTTGTTGCTGTTCTCGTCTTCGTTATTGTTGACGTTGTTGTTGTTCTCGTCTTCGTTATTGTTGACGTCGTTGTTGTTCTCGTCTTCGTTATTGTTGACGTCGTTGTTGTTCTCGTCTTCGTTATTGTTGACGTCGTTGTTGTTCTCGTCTTCGTTATTGTTGACGTCGTTGTTGTTCTCGTCTTCGTTATTGTTGACGTCGTTGTTGTTCTCGTCTTCGTTATTGTTGACGTCGTTGTTGTTCTCGTCTTCGTTATTGTTGACGTCGTTGTTGTTCTCGTCTTCGTTATTGTTGACGTCGTTGTTGTTCTCGTCTTCGTTATTGTTGACGTCGTTGTTGTTCTCGTCTTCGTTATTGTTGACGTCGTTGTTGTTCTCGTCTTCGTTATTGTTGACGTTTTTGTTATTCTCGTCTTCGTTATTGTTGACGTTGTTGTTGTTCTCGTCTTCGTTATTGTTGACGTTGTTGTTGTCCTTGTCGTCGTTACAGTTGTTGTTGTTGTTGTCGTCGTCGTCGTCTTTATTGTTGGCGTCACTGCTGCCGCTGTTATTGTCATCGTCATCCTTATTGTTGCCAATGCTATTCTTGTTGTAGCCGTCGTTGTTGGCATTGTTGTTGTTGTCGTCGCCTTTACGGTCGGCGCTGTTTTTGTCGTCATTGTCGCCTTTTCGGTTGACATTATTGTCATCGTTGTTATTGTTGGTGTTGGTGTTATCGTCATTACGGTTGTCGTTGTTGTTAAATTATCAACAACGCAAAGCAATGTTAAATTATCAACAAAGCAAAAAAAGTGCCGCTCAGAGGTAAAACAACCCAACCCAAATTTGTTTTTTTTTTTTGGTTGCCTACTTTGTTTCTTAACAATAAATAAAAACTGAAATGAATAATGAACTTTAAAACAAATTTAGCTTGCTCTAAAACTTTTTAAAAAAATTAAAAATCTGAAAAATTTCAAAACACTTTAACGTAGAAGTTTCATGGCTTTGTATTTGACTCAAATACGACTTAGTTGTGATCAAAAGAGTCGGAAGCTCAGTGCAATGAGAATTGCTCTTTACATAACATTGGGCTGTTGCGTGGCGGCGTTCCTCTGAGCGGCACTTTTTTGCACACTATGGGCTAAATGGCCAGGTCACAAGGACCCAGAAGGCTCAGAGAAGATTGGGGGAGGGGACTCACTGGAACAGCTGTTCTGAGACAGATGGTAGCCTCCCGTCAAGGCCATCCAGCGTGTTCTTTAACGTTGGGTTGTTTTACCTCTGAGCGGCACTTTTTTGCACACTATGGGCTAAATGGCCAGATCACAAGGACCCAGAAGGCTCAGAGAAGGTTGGGGGAGGGGACCCACTGGAACAGTTGTTGAGAGACAGATGGTATCCTCCCGTCAAGGCTGTCCAGCGTGTCCTTTAACGTTGGGTTGTTTTACCTCTGAGCGGCACTTTTTTGCACACCATGGGCTAAATGGCCAGGTCATAAGGACCCCAAAGGCTCAGAGAAGTTTGGGGGAGGGGACCCACTGGAACAGCTGTTGGGAGACAGATGGTAGCCTCCCGTCAAGGCCATTCATCGTGTTCTTTCACGTTGGGTTGTTTTACCTCTGAGCGGCACTTTTTTTGCACACAATGGCCTAAATGACCAGGTCACAAGAACCCCGAAGACTCAGAGAAGACTAAGAATAGGGACCCACTGGAACAGCTGTTGGGAGACAGATGGTAACCTCCCGTCAAGACCATCCAGAGTATTTGCCCTGAACATTGCTTCTTTGTCCCCTGTACTTTGCTTCTTTGCCCCATACTTTGCCTTTTTTCCCTGTACTTTGCTTCTTTGCCACGTAATCTGCTTCTTTATCCGCACTTTGCTTTCTTGCCATGTACTTTGGTTCTTTTCTCTGAACGTTGATTCTTTGCCCTGTTCTTTGCTTCTTTGCCACATACTTTCCGTTTTCCCTGTACTTTTCTTCTTTGACGTGTACTTTTCCTTTTTTCCTGTACTTTTCCTCTTTGTCCTATACTTTTCCTTTTCCCCGTACCTTTCTTCTGTGTCTCTTTACCTTGTACGTTGAGGGGCGGGGGTGGCTCAGTCGGTAGCGCGCCAGGCTCGTAATCCGTAGTTCCCAGGTTCGAGTCCCAGCTGGGTCAGCGTTGAGATTTATCTCCGCAAAATTCCCCGCCCTGCCCACGGTCAGTAGGGGACACCGATGGGCTTGGAAAGGCCGCCGTCCGTCGGATGGGACGTTAAGCCGTGGCCCCGTGTGCGGGAGAGCCATACCCTGTGCACGTTAAAGAACACGCTGGATGGCCTTGACGGGAGGCTACCATCTGTCTCCCAATAGCTGTTCCAGTGGGTCCCCTCTCCCAACCTTCTCTGAGCCTTCGGGGTCCATGTGACCTGGCCATTTAGCCCATGGTGTACAAAAAAGTGCCGCTCAGAGGTAAAACAACCCAACCCAACCCTTGTACGTTGAATTCTTGTCCCGTGCTTTGCTTTCTTGCCTTGATCTTTCCCCTACCCTTTTTTCACTCCTTTTTTTTATAACTTCTCTCGTGATTTAGTTTCTCTTATTGTTTTTCTCCCCATTTTAATTCCTCTAATTCTCCTTGATGTCTTTGCATTCTACTCTTTGCTGTTGTTGTTGTTTACATTCTGCTTCCTTCCGTTACGTTGTTTCCGCTTCTCCTCGCATTATGATTCTTCACATCCGACTTTATTACTTAATTACTGCATTATATTTTTATCGTATTATATTTTAATTCCTCTTGTTGTATTTCGGCTCCATTATTTTCTTCCCCCTTCGTAGTATTATTATTATTATTTCTAAAATTCCTTTCCATTTCCCTTCCCTTTCATGAATTAATTTCCTTCTCCCTTTGAGCTCGCGAAACAGAATAATTCGATTCAGTCTCGCGCCTTACTCGAAGCCTGCAGTCTCGTGAAACCAAATTGTAGTTTCGACGCTAACTTAAGTGGATCGACCTAATTCCATTCCCTTGACAACGTTGTCTTCCTAGTCAGCAGGATGAGGAAGACGAAGAGGATCTTAAGAGACTGAGCACCAATTAGCTTCTCCTCTTCGAAACTTCTATGATGCAAATATATTTTATTTTCCCTCTTCACCACCCTCCCCCCCCCCATCTTCACACATTTATTTCTCCTCTCTTTCACCCTCCCCTCCCCCCTTTCCTATTTGCTATCGTTACTTCCCAGGCTTCCCGCTAAATTAAGACAAAAAAACAGAAAATAAGTCTCCCGTGTGCTGTTAGTCAGCATCACTTTGGAGAAGATCCTACAAGGCCTCGAGCTCCTCTTCTTTCCCTCCTCCCCCCCACAAGCCGACCATCTTCTCTTCCCCCTCTAACATTTCCTTTCGACATCACGAAGATGGAAAACACGCATCTCCTTTCAAACACGAAATACCATCGCAATAACAAAGCTACTTTGCTGAGCGTCATCAATATAAGCCAGTCTATATTTACCGTTGTTTCTCAGCATCCCCCCCTTTCGGCAACGCCAGAAGGAGACGATCTCGTCTTCTTTCGCTTCGTAAATAGCGCCATTGTTAGACTCCACGGAGGACGTGGAGCATTTTTTGAAGGGATCGTCTGTTACGACAACAGAGGGAATTTTATTCCTGGACACGTGAAATTGGCCACGGGGTTCAATTATTCTCATGAACTATGTACAAATAGACTGCATGTCTGAAATCGTAGAAAGTTGTTTTGTGGCGTAGGGATTCTTTCTCTTTCTAGCAGGGGAAAAGGAGTGCCGTGTCCTTCCCCTCAGCATCCCCCCCCCCTCTGAGAATACTACTAAAAGGAAAGAAGGCCCGAATCTAGAATAAAATATTTCTAGGGCGGAGGGAAGCTAAGTGACTCGATGTCTCTCTAACCCGTGAGTGTAGGGGAGCCAAGTGACTCGATGTCTTTTTTTAACCCGTGAGTGTAGAGGAGCCAAGTGACTCGGTGTCTCTCTGACAGTAAGGATAAGGGAGGCAGGTGACTCGATGTCTCTCTGATCCGTGAGTGTAGGGAACAAGTGACTCGATGTCTCTCTGACGTGAGGGTAAGGGAGGCAGGTGACTCGATGTCTCTCTGATCCGTGAGGGTAAGGGAGGCAGGTGACTCGATGTCTCTCTAACCCGTAAGGGTAGAGGAGCCAAGTGACTCGATGTCTCTCTGACCATGAGGGTAAGGGAGGCAGGTGACTCGATGTCTCTCTGATCCGTGAATGTAGGGAACCAAGTGATTCGATGTCTCTCTGACAGTGAGGGTAAGGGAGCCAAGTGACTCAATGTCTCTCCAAACCGTGAGGGTAAGGGAGGCAGGTGATTCGATGTCTCTCTGACCGTGAGGGTATGGGAGGCAGGTGATTCGATGTCTCTCTGACCGTGAGGGTATGGGAGGCAGGTGATTCGATGTCTCTCTGACCGTGAGGGTAAGGGAGGCAGGTGATTCGATGTCTCTCTGACCGTGAGGGTATGGGAGGCAGGTGACTCGATGTCTCTCTGACCGTGAGGGTAAGGGAGGCAGGTGATTCGATGTCTCTCTGACCGTGAGGGTATGGGAGGCAGGTGACTCGATGTCTCTCTGACCGTGAGGGTAAGGGAGGCAGGTGACTCGATGTCTCGCTGATCCGTGAGTGTAGGGAATCAAGTGACTCGATGTCTCTCTGACAGTGAGGGTAAGGGAGCCAAGTGACTCGATGTCTCTCTGACCATGAGGGTAAGGGAGGCAGGTGACTCGATGTCTCTCTGATCCGTGAGTGAAGGGAACCAAGTGACTCGATGTCTCTCTAACCCGTAAGGGTAGAGGAGCCAAGTGACTCGATGTCTCTCTGACCGTGAGGGTAAGGGAGCCAAGTGACTCAATGTCTCTCCAAACCGTGAGGGTAAGGGAGGCAGGTGACTCGATGTCTCTGTGATCCGGAGTGTAGAGAACCAAGTGACTCGATGTCTCTCTAACCCGTAAGGGTAGAGGAGCTAAGTGACTCGATGTCTCTCTGACCGTGAGGGTAAGGGAGCCAAGTGACTGAATGTCTTTCCAAACCGTGAGGGTAAGGGAGGCAGGTGACTCGATGTCTCTCTGATCCGTGAGTGTAGGGAACCAAGTGACTCGATGTCTCTCTAACCCGTAAGGGTAGAGGAGCCAAGTGACTCGGTGTCTCTCTGACAGTGAGGGTAAGGGAGCCAAGTGACTCAATGTCTCTCCAAACCGTGAGGGTAAGGGAGGCAGGTGACTCGATGTCTCTCTGACCGTGAGGGTAAGGGAGGCAGGTGACTCGATGTCTCGCTGATCCGTGAGTGTAGGGAACCAAGTGACTCGATGTCTCTCTAACCCGTAAGGGTAGAGGAGCCAAGTGACTCGGTGTCTCTCTGACAGTGAGGGTAAGGGAGCCAAGTGACTCAATGTCTCTCCAAACCGTGAGGGTATGGGAGGCAGGTGACTCGATGTCTCTCTGACCGTGAGGGTAAGGGAGGCAGGTGACTCGATGTCTCGCTGATCCGTGAGTGTAGGGAATCAAGTGACTCGATGTCTCTCTGACAGTGAGGGTAAGGGAGCCAAGTGACTCGATGTCTCTCTGACCATGAGGGTAAGGGAGGCAGGTGACTCGATGTCTCTCTGATCCGTGAGTGAAGGGAACCAAGTGACTCGATGTCTCTCTAACCCGTAAGGGTAGAGGAGCCAAGTGACTCGATGTCTCTCTGACCGTGAGGGTAAGGGAGCCAAGTGACTCAATGTCTCTCCAAACCGTGAGGGTAAGGGAGGCAGGTGACTCGATGTCTCTGTGATCCGGAGTGTAGAGAACCAAGTGACTCGATGTCTCTCTAACCCGTAAGGGTAGAGGAGCTAAGTGACTCGATGTCTCTCTGACCGTGAGGGTAAGGGAGCCAAGTGACTGAATGTCTTTCCAAACCGTGAGGGTAAGGGAGGCAGGTGACTCGATGTCTCTCTGATCCGTGAGTGTAGGGAACCAAGTGACTCGATGTCTCTCTAACCCGTAAGGGTAGAGGAGCCAAGTGACTCGGTGTCTCTCTGACAGTGAGGGTAAGGGAGCCAAGTGACTCAATGTCTCTCCAAACCGTGAGGGTAAGGGAGGCAGGTGATTCGATGTCTCTCTGACCGTGAGGGTATGGGAGGCAGGTGATTCGATGTCTCTCTGACCGTGAGGGTAAGGGAGGCAGGTGATTCGATGTCTCTCTGACCGTGAGGGTATGGGAGGCAGGTGACTCGATGTCTCTCTGACCGTGAGGGTAAGGGAGGCAGGTGATTCGATGTCTCTCTGACCGTGAGGGTATGGGAGGCAGGTGACTCGATGTCTCTCTGACCGTGAGGGTAAGGGAGGCAGGTGACTCGATGTCTCTCTGACCGTGAGGGTAAGGGAGGCAGGTGATTCGATGTCTCTCTGACCGTGAGGGTATGGGAGGCAGGTGACTCGATGTCTCTCTGACCGTGAGGGTAAGGGAGGCAGGTGACTCGATGTCTCGCTGATCCGTGAGTGTAGGGAATCAAGTGACTCGATGTCTCTCTGACAGTGAGGGTAAGGGAGCCAAGTGACTCAATGTCTCTCCAAACCGTGAGGGTAAGGGAGGCAGGTGATTCGATGTCTCTCTGACCGTGAGGGTATGGGAGGCAGGTGACTCGATGTCTCTCTGACCGTGAGGGTAAGGGAGGCAGGTGATTCGATGTCTCTCTGACCGTGAGGGTATGGGAGGCAGGTGATTCGATGTCTCTCTGACCGTGAGGGTAAGGGAGGCAGGTGATTCGATGTCTCTCTGACCGTGAGGGTATGGGAGGCAGGTGACTCGATGTCTCTCTGACCGTGAGGGTAAGGGAGGCAGGTGACTCGATGTCTCTCTGACCGTGAGGGTAAGGGAGGCAGGTGATTCGATGTCTCTCTGACCGTGAGGGTATGGGAGGCAGGTGACTCGATGTCTCTCTGACCGTGAGGGTAAGGGAGGCAGGTGACTCGATGTCTCGCTGATCCGTGAGTGTAGGGAATCAAGTGACTCGATGTCTCTCTGACAGTGAGGGTAAGGGAGCCAAGTGACTCGATGTCTCTCTGACCATGAGGGTAAGGGAGGCAGGTGACTCGATGTCTCTCTGATCCGTGAGTGTAGGGAACCAAGTGACTCGATGTCTCTCTAACCCGTAAGGGTAGAGGAGCCAAGTGACTCGATGTCTCTCTGACCGTGAGGGTAAGGGAGCCAAGTGACTCAATGTCTCTCCAAACCGTGAGGGTAAGGGAGGCAGGTGATTCGATGTCTCTCTGACCGTGAGGGTATGGGAGGCAGGTGACTCGATGTCTCTCTGACCGTGAGGGTAAGGGAGGCAGGTGATTCGATGTCTCTCTGACCGTGAGGGTATGGGAGGCAGGTGATTCGATGTCTCTCTGACCGTGAGGGTAAGGGAGGCAGGTGATTCGATGTCTCTCTGACCGTGAGGGTATGGGAGGCAGGTGACTCGATGTCTCTCTGACCGTGAGGGTAAGGGAGGCAGGTGACTCGATGTCTCTCTGACCGTGAGGGTAAGGGAGGCAGGTGATTCGATGTCTCTCTGACCGTGAGGGTATGGGAGGCAGGTGACTCGATGTCTCTCTGACCGTGAGGGTAAGGGAGGCAGGTGACTCGATGTCTCGCTGATCCGTGAGTGTAGGGAATCAAGTGACTCGATGTCTCTCTGACAGTGAGGGTAAGGGAGCCAAGTGACTCGATGTCTCTCTGACCATGAGGGTAAGGGAGGCAGGTGACTCGATGTCTCTCTGATCCGTGAGTGTAGGGAACCAAGTGACTCGATGTCTCTCTAACCCGTAAGGGTAGAGGAGCCAAGTGACTCGATGTCTCTCTGACCGTGAGGGTAAGGGAGCCAAGTGACTCAATGTCTCTCCAAACCGTGAGGGTAAGGGAGGCAGGTGATTCGATGTCTCTCTGACCGTGAGGGTATGGGAGGCAGGTGACTCGATGTCTCTCTGACCGTGAGGGTAAGGGAGGCAGGTGATTCGATGTCTCTCTGACCGTGAGGGTATGGGAGGCAGGTGATTCGATGTCTCTCTGACCGTGAGGGTAAGGGAGGCAGGTGATTCGATGTCTCTCTGACCGTGAGGGTATGGGAGGCAGGTGACTCGATGTCTCTCTGACCGTGAGGGTAAGGGAGGCAGGTGACTCGATGTCTCTCTGACCGTGAGGGTAAGGGAGGCAGGTGATTCGATGTCTCTCTGACCGTGAGGGTATGGGAGGCAGGTGACTCGATGTCTCTCTGACCGTGAGGGTAAGGGAGGCAGGTGACTCGATGTCTCGCTGATCCGTGAGTGTAGGGAATCAAGTGACTCGATGTCTCTCTGACAGTGAGGGTAAGGGAGCCAAGTGACTCGATGTCTCTCTGACCATGAGGGTAAGGGAGGCAGGTGACTCGATGTCTCTCTGATCCGTGAGTGTAGGGAACCAAGTGACTCGATGTCTCTCTAACCCGTAAGGGTAGAGGAGCCAAGTGACTCGATGTCTCTCTGACCGTGAGGGTAAGGGAGCCAAGTGACTCAATGTCTCTCCAAACCGTGAGGGTAAGGGAGGCAGGTGACTCGATGTCTCTGTGATCCGGAGTGTAGAGAACCAAGTGACTCGATGTCTCTCTAACCCGTAAGGGTAGAGGAGCTAAGTGACTCGATGTCTCTCTGACCGTGAGGGTAAGGGAGCCAAGTGACTGAATGTCTTTCCAAACCGTGAGGGTAAGGGAGGCAGGTGACTCGATGTCTCTCTGATCCGTGAATGTAGGGAACCAAGTGATTCGATGTCTCTCTGACAGTGAGGGTAAGGGAGGCAGGTGACTCGATGTCTCTCTGATCCGTGAGGGTAAGGGAGGCAGGTGACTCGATGTCTCTCTAACCCGTAAGGGTAGAGGAGCCAAGTGACTCGATGTCTCTCTGACCATGAGGGTAAGGGAGGCAGGTGACTCGATGTCTCTCTGATCCGTGAATGTAGGGAACCAAGTGATTCGATGTCTCTCTGACAGTGAGGGTAAGGGAGCCAAGTGACTCAATGTCTCTCCAAACCGTGAGGGTAAGGGTGTGGGTCCGTGAGGGTGAGGGTAATGATCTGGAAACCTTCGTGTCACGTGACACGAAGGTTTCCAGATCATTAATTTCTTTAAAAAAATCTTTGCCAGATATTTTTTCCTGAATTCTGTAATCGATCATAAGTGTTCGGATGCTTTTTTGACACGAAGGTTGCCAGATCACTAATTTCTAAAAAAAAAAATCGGTGCCAGATATTTTTCCTGAATTCTGTAATCGATCATAAGTGTTCGGATGCTTTTTTGACACGAAGGTTGCCAGATCACTAATTTCTCAAAAAAAAATTTATTTTGTTGAACCAGTTTTTCACAATAATCATGGAAAAGCGCGGATATCTTATCAAATATCCAAGATTTTTAATTCTCCACCGAGAGATCTGTTATGCCTGAGCACTTATTCAGAAATTAAAACTAAATTTCGAAATGGTTATTAGATTTAAATATTTGAAAAATAATGTTTAAAAGTAAAGAGGTTGTCATAAAATACCATAATTCTGGGTGTAATTTGGTAAATGGTTGTTGTCAGGCTAGAGGCCTTTTTAGATATTTTTTTTTTGTTCATGATTTGTATATTATTTTGGATTTCACCAAAATAGGAATATGCTACGTGGGAGGCCCTCTGTCCCGGCATCTGGAAAGTTAATTGCAGTAGCAGTGTCCGGGGAACGGCTAGCGTCCGCTGACAAGTGACCCGGGTCCCTTAGGGCTAACGGCCTTGCCAGATGCCCAGAGCAGAGAACGAAACGAAGAGAAAGGGTTGGCAACAACGAGAAGAACAGAGCCGGTCGAGTTTCGAAAGCGTGCAGACGAGAAATTGTAAAGTTGGAAAAATGCCGACTGGTAATAACGGCATTGGGCTCTGTGAATACAGCTGAACAGGCATAGTAAGCTGGTGTTGATGTAATCTATGTAATTGAGCATATGTCCTCGTCCATCAAGCATGTTTGGAAGGTTAAATAAATATTTGTTATTTTAAAGTAAAGGCTGAAGTTTGAACCAATTTATTGGGGAGGAGCCTCAGTATTGAGTCCCTGCAATTGTGATAAAATCTTTGATTTTTGTTCCGAAAGACTTTCACCCGTCGCCTATTGCGATCGAACCGAGGGGACGTTCCTAAGTGGTCTCAATAGACAAACAAACGAAGAAGCAACATCACAGTTGTGTATGTAAAACTATTGAACAAGTTGAATGTGTTAAATATCTAGGCATTTATGTTGAACAAAATCTAAAATGGAAGAAACAAGTAGATACAGTGTGTAAATAAATTAAGATTTATTTTGTACAAGTTATATTATCTTAAATCATGTTCCCATAAGAAGTTGTTAATTTTAGTTTATTTCGCTTGGGTTCACTCAATTTTAAGCTATGGAATCACTTGTTGGGGGAGGGGAGATTATATATCAAACCTACTCCCTCTAGTGAAATTGCAAAATAAAATTGTAAAACTAGTTTCAAATAGCAATATTAGCAATGTAAATTATCATTACATAAGCAATAATATATTACCCTTGAGAAAGTTATATTTATACAGAAGTCTTTTGTATCTACATAAAAACAACAATTGGATCGAAAAACGGTTCATCCCATACGATACCAGATGTTCTACAAACATGTTTCATGTTGTGAAATCAAAAAAAGAAATCATGCATAAGCATTTCAATTTTATTGCACCAAAATTATATAATTCTTTACCTAATAGTATAAAAGAAGAAAATAGTGATTGTAATTTTAAGAAAAAAACCAAATTTTTTTGGTAAATACTGAAGATATTGAAGACGCTTTTAATGTAGCTGCTTGAAGGGGGATTTATTTTTTTCATTTTTTTAATGCAATTTCTTAGTTTTTTTATCCATTGCCAAAGATTTTCGTTTACAGTAGAATTTTGTCTTTGTAATCTGTAAGAGTTGTTTTGTAATTCCTAGAATACACAGAAATACTTGTAACATGTATGTTTCTGTCAGTTTTGTATTTTTAATCTTTTTTTATTTTTTTCATTTTATTTTATATTATTTCCTTTTGCAGTTTCCATCCAAATTTGATGGCAGATTTTTGTGTGTAATGTTTCTGTAAATGAGTATGGAAATAAATATTATTATTATTATTATAAAAAAAAGTCATATCCTGTATCTGGTATCTTTTAAGCAAGTGCAATTTTAATGTGAAATGATCACTTGTACAATAGGTGATAGTTTTGTGCAATATGTGCTGTAATCCGAAATTTTATAGGTTTATTTTATAAATGTGCTTAATTTTTCATGTCTGTGCTTTAATACGTGTTTTTTTATGTTGTTATTGTTTTAGTTTCTGTTTTTAATTATGTGTTTATTTTCCATTATACATGTCATGTTCTTTAATAAACCTTATGTGTGATTGAAATGAATCCTGCTGACAAGCCATAAGGGTTAGCTCGGTAATCTATGTATATAACCATTCTAAGGCTTAATAAAGATATTATTATTATTATAATTAAAATCGTTGCCAGATATTTTTTCTGAATTCTGTAATCAGCCACAGTGTTCGGATACTTTTTTGAGCGACTGTAGGTGGTCATATTATTTTGATACTAGATCGTGTGGGCTCACTCACGGAAATATTGAGCGTGTGCAGTTACCGTTCACAGCAAACTGGAGCGTGTGCAGTAACTGCACACGCTCCAGTTTGCTGTGAACGGTAACTGGAGCGTGTACAGTTGCTGTACACGCTCCAGATATTTTTCCTGAATTCTGTAATCACGTGACTCGAAGGCTGCAAGATCATTATTTCCAAAAAAAGTTGCCAGATATTTTTCCTGAATTCTGTAATCACGTGACTCGAAGGTTGCCAGATCATTATTTTCCAAAAAAAGTTGCCAGATATTTTTCCTGAATTCTGTAATCAACCATAGTGTTCGGATATTTTTTTTTGAGCGACTGTAGGTATTCGTAATAATTTGGCCATGAAGTGTACATTCCTTATATATTGATTAAAAATAAATACATAAATAAAATCTCAAGAAGTGTGAAAAAATTCAGCATAAATAGCTCAGATATTTTTTAAAAAATGTTTCAAGAGACTTTTTTTTTTATTAAAGAGCGACAGATGCATCCATAACTCTCTTTATACCACTTACTACCCCTGTACATCGTCTTCACTGACATATCTCCTTTGTAAGAAGGAAAGGCCAACATCCAATAGCATCCTTCTGATGCATCGAGAGGATAGGAAAAATTTCCTCAAGCCCAGTGCTTCCTCCCAAAGCTACCAGCCAATGGGTACAGTCAATGCTAATGTAATCTTCCATGCCACCCTTTCAGTACCTGCAGAGAATTCAGAACGGATGAGGATAATTTGATTACATCTGCGTTCACAGGCGGGAGAAGTCTTCGCTTTCTCGTGGATGCTGCTTCAGAATGAGAACCTAGTTGATTATCTATCCTCAGTCAGAAAACTTCCGCAAGACTGCTGACGGAAACGTCTTTTGAATATATCGATCGAACTGTCGGTGTTATGCACAAAGGTCAAGCCTTTTCTCATTCATTGGATCCTCCCAGAGAGGGAATGACATTAGTAGTCCATAATCCTGACAAAAAAAAAAGAAAAAAAATATATAAAATTACTTTTCAGGAAGCCCACTTAGCAAAGAGGTCTGATATCAGCTTGTCGAGTTATTGTTTTAACTGTAATCGGTGGGGCGGGGGTGGCTCAGTCGGTAGCGCGCCAGGCTCGTAATCTGTAGTTCCCAGGTTCGAGTCCCAGCTGGGTCAGCGTTGAGATTTACCTCCGCAAAATTCCCCGTCCTGCCCACGGTCAGCAGGGGACACCGATGGGCTTGGAAAGGCCGACGTCCGTCGGATGGGACGTTAAGCCGTGGTCCCGTGTGCAGGAGAGAGCCATACCCTGTGCACGTTAAAGAACACGCTGGATGGCCTTGACGGGAGGCTACCATCTGTCTCCCAACAGCTGTTCCAGTGGGTCCCCTCCCCCAACCTTCTCTGAGCCTTCGGGGTCCTTGTGGCCTGGCCATTTAGACCATGGTGTGCAAAAAAGTGCCGCTCAGAGGTAAAACAACCCAACAACAACCAACTGTAATCGGCAGCTTTTTGCACACAATGGGATAAATGGCTAGGTCACAATGACCCCGAAGGCTCAGACATTAAAGAATTCAGAAAAATATCTGGCAATGATTTTTTTTTTTTTTTAGAGATCAGTGATTTGGCAACTTTCGTGTAAAATATATCCGATCACTACGGTTGATTACAGAATTCAGAAAAAATATCTGACAACGATTTTTTTTTTTTTAGAAATTAGTGATCTGACAACCTTCGTGTCACGTGATTACAGAATTCAGGAAAAATATCTGGAGCGTGTACAGCAAGTGTACACGCTCCAGTTACCGTTCACAGCAAACTGTAGCATGTGCAGTTACTGCACACGCTCCAGTTTGCTGTGAACGGTAACTGCACACGCTCCAGTTTGCTGTGAACGGTAACTGCACACGCTCCAGTTTGCTGTGAACGGTAACTGCACACGCTCCAGTTTGCTGTGAACGGTAACTGCACACGCTCCAGTTTGCTGTGAACGGTAACTGCACACGCTCAATATTTCCGTGCGTGAGCCCACACGATCTAGTATAAAAATAATATAAGCGACTGTACCCGTTGCATAAAAAAAAAATTCTCACTCGATTCCCTTTTTATCCGACATTTTCCGACCCCTCTGTCGGATAATCGAGTTCCACACTCCTGACATCTTCCTCTCTTTATCTTTAGCATTAACTCTCATTATCCAAAGTTGCTTTTTTTTTTAATCACGCGACTTTTGCACTTGTGATTAGATTTGATACTAAACACCCTCTGCCGGGAAATGAAGGATGAAAAAATATTCACGACCTTTTTTTTTTCCTTCTGCGAAACTGGCAACACATTAGCAACTCACGTGCTAATAAAGGACACGACATTTAATCATTACATATCGCAACTATTTCGCGCTCGAATGAAAAGGACCTCTGACTGCCAAAAAAAAAACACCCTTCACAGATGAGAGAAATGCAGTAAATGTATTAGGAATTATTCTGTAACTTCGTAAATGTTTGCTGGGAAAGCGCCCTCTTTCGTAGATGGGTGCACGTTTTCCGACTGAGCATCATTAAAAATTAATTAAAAGCTATACTAGACGTGAGTGGCAACGGCAGAGACGTCGCGCCAACATCACCCCCTGGAGAGATATCAACAAAATTAATTGACGCCATGTTGAAAGAGAGAGAGACAACGGCGAAATTGCAGCGGCAATTCCGTTTTGTTAGTTACTCTCCCATTACGAGAAGTAATTAACTTTTATTTTTGCAGAGTCCGCTTTTCGCGTTTACAACTTCATAAGATCGGACCAAGGGACTCGGAAGGTTTATTCGCCATTTTCGCTGACATAATCACCAAATAGGAGGATCATTAATTAAACAAAGATGAGTGGCGATGATTTTTACTGCTGACGTCGACACGTGGTCTGGGTGAAGTGACCTCGAAGACGAAAAGTAGATTCCCGCCAAAGAGTAACGTTTGCTGATGGAAGAATCAACAGGCTTTAAAAAAGTTATCGATAACTGAAGGAAAATTAATAAAGATGGCGGCATCGGACGGCGTTAAACGTTTTCAGAAGAGAACGTTGGTGAGCGAACGAAGAGGAAAGATTCTCTTCAACCGATAGGACTAATTCTTTCTTTCATTTTGAACCATGCATTATGTTGCCAAAAGTATTGGGACTTTGGGTTGTTTTGACCTCTGACCGGCATTTTTTTTTTGCACACACTGGCCCAAATGATCGGGTCAAAAGGGCACCGATTGCTCAGACTGAATCTGGATGTGGCTACGAAAAGGAAGAGACGGAGGGAACAAGGGACTGGATCGAAGTGGGAAAAGAGGAAGGGAGGAGACAAGGGACCGGATCGAGTTGAAAAAAAAGGAAGGGAAGGGGATGGGAAGGACTGAAAGAAAAGGGAAGGGGATGGGGAGGACTGGATCGGGCTGAAAGAAAAGGGAAGGGGGTGGGGAGGACTGAAAGGAAAGGGAAGGGGATGGGGAGGACTGAAAGAAAAGGGAAGGGGATGGGGAGGACTGAAAGGAAAGGGAAGGGGATGGGGAGGACTGAAAGGAAAGGGAAGGGGATGGGGAGGACTGGATCGGGCTGAAAGAAAAGAGAAGGGGATGGGGAGGACTGGATCGGGCTGAAAGAAAAGGGAAGGGGATGGGGAACTGGATCTGGTTGGGAAAAGAGGTGGGGAGGGGCAAGGGGACTGGATCTGGATGGGGAATGGAATGTGTTGGTCAACCAACTGAGTCTGCCTGGATGCAAAATGAAGGGAGGGGACAAGGAACTGGATCGATTTGAGAAAAAAAGGAAGGGAAGGGGACAAGGGACTGGATCTGGATGGGAAAAGAGGGAGGGGAGGGGGAAAGGACTGGGTCTGACTAAGGGTAAAGGAGGCAATGGATTGGATCTAGTTGAAAAAAGGAAAGGAAAGGGAATAAGACTGTGTATGGCTCAAGGGGGATGAGGCAACGGTTGGGTTGGGTTGTGTTGTTTTACCTCTGAGCGGCACTTTTTTGCACACCATGGGCTAAATGGCCAGGTCACATGGACCCCGAAGGCTCAGAGAAGGTTGGGGGAGGGGACCCACTGGAACAGCTGTTGGGAGACAGATGATAGCCTCCCGTCAAGGCCATCCAGCGTGTTCTTTAACGTGCACAGGGTATGGCTCTCCTGCACACGGGGCCACGGCTTAACGTCCCATCCGACGGACGGTGGCCTTTCCAAGCCCATCGGTGTCCCCTACTGACCGTGGGCAGGGCGGGGAGTTTTGCGGAGATAAATCTCAAAGCTGACCCAGCTGGGACTCGAACCTGGGAACTACAGATTACGAGCCTGGCGCGCTACCGACTGAGACAACGGTTGAATCGATGTCAGGGGAGGGGAAAATGACTGGTTCTGGATGGGAAAAGGGGGAGGGAGGCAAGAGACTGGATATGACTAAGAGGAAAGGGGGAAAGGATTGGATCGAGCTGAAAAAAAGAAATTAATGCACTCGTATCCTAGAAGAGCATCACTAGAGTGTCTGCTGAGAAGCAGACCCACGCCTTAGTGATGCTTATTGTCGTCCCTCCCTGAAAGGAGAAATTTAAGATTATTTTTAAGAATCTGACCTTTATCTCTTCATCTGGTCTCTTGCAAGCCGAGAATATCTAAATTATAATGGTGGAATTCTTGTGTGAGGACATCAAGAGAAAAAGCTCGGTGCAGAGTCCTCACATTTCAACTACCTATGGAGAGAAAATGGTTAGTGGGATGTTTAAAGAAACTATGTTTATTGAGAGAGGGAATGCCGACAATATCAAACAGCCCCCTAATCGCAGACATGGGGCAAAGACCAGTTCCCCCACCACTAAAGGCTGAAACCATCTACACTGGAAGACTTCCTCCAATGTAGAATTTAACGATGCCAATAGAAGCAAAGAGTTCAGGTGCCTGCGATGACCTCTGCTCAGGATTATCCACCAGCTGATAAACATATCCTGTTAATATATTCACTTGGGGCTGTCAACCCACAAACAAACAGAAAACACAGCGGAAGATTTTCCCTCCATAGAACCCCACCAGTGCAGCAAATTCAAGATCCATAATCAAGCTCAGAGCTTTAATCCAGTCCAGTGGGTTTATATGGTCAGCACCAGGACCCTGTGTGGTTGACCACTCCTCAGCAGGTTAGAAAAAAAAAGAAAAGTATCCATAGTTGTCCAGATCAGTAGGCCACACTAATCTGGCAGCCCTCCCCTTCCGTTCACTTCCACAAGAGAGTATCTCTTTTGAAAGGTACTAACGGTCTGCACCACGAGAAGGCGGGTTCGGACATTAGGTGCTAGGCCTGGCTGGTTCTATGCATCATCACAGGGGATTGGTGCATAGCTCTCCTTCCAGTGACTACCTAGCTACCATTTACAAACCCATGATTTACAACTATCCATCTTCAGAAGAGCTGTACCTTATATACGTTACAGAACCGACAGGATGGTCTCGACGGGAGGCTACCATCTGTCTCCTAACAGCTGTTCCAGTGGGTCCCCTTCCCCCAATCTTCTCTGAGTCCTTGGGGTCCCTGTATTCCCCATTTAGTCCATTGTGTGCAAAAAAAGTGCCGCTCAGAGGTAAAACAACCCAACCCAACTGAATGGCTTTGCTGAGAGGCTCCCATTCTGCTCACTGTTCAGTAGAACCTTTACCAACACTGAACCTTTCAGGTGACTTGTACAATCGCTCAAAAAAATATCCGAACACTATGGTTGATTACAGAATTCAGAAAAAATATCTGGAGCGTGTATAGCAACTGTACACGCTCCAGTTACCGTTCACAGCAAACTGGAGCGTGTGCAGTAACTCCAGTTTGCTGTGAACGGTAACTGGAGCGTGTGCAGTTGCTGTACACGCTCCAGATATTTTTCCTGAATTCTGCAATCAACCGTAGTGTTCGGATATTTCTTTGAGCGACTGTATCAGAGATATAACAGTGCAACTGACGAAGACCCCCATTCCCTTCCCCCTTTCACCAGCAGCCGAATTTCATCTTCACCAGGGCCTCGATTTTTTTTTTCCTTCAGTTGGATCTTTGCCAATACACGTCTCTTTCCACCTTTCAGACGATTTCAGCTCATGCTGCCATATCGTTGGCAATTCAACCAATCGTCTGCACACATCCCTCCCCCTCCCCTCGCCCCCTTCCTCTCTTCCTCGCCGTCTTCAAGTTCTAATTATTATCCGACGATTGATCGTCCCCTCTTACATTTTCTCTGCCTGTGTCCCTTCATTTCGCTGCACCAGGGAACGCTTCTTCTGTGCTGACACGAAAAAACATCTCGTTCACTTTTTCCTAATGTCTTTCCTCCTGCCCCTCCCCCTCCCCCCTCCCCCCGATATTTCCTATTTCTTCTAACAGGGCCACTACGGAATGGAAACATTTCACGAGTTTTTTTTTTTGTTGTTAGGCGATATAATTTATTTTGAAAATGCCAGTGTCCAGTATCACAAAACCGTAACCGTTTGCCGAGCGTATTGATTGCAAATGCATTACTTTTGGCAACATGGTGCTGACAAGTTGCGAACAAATTGGCTATTTTCCAAACGCTGTTCTGGAAAAATCATTCATGTTCGTTATTTTTTGTTCGTGTACAACTTTCTCAGTGGGTCCCATCCCCCATCACCCCCCTCCGAGTCATTTCTGATCACGTGCCACACGTTTGGGTTGTTTTACCTCTGAGCGGCCTTTTTTGCACACCATGCTAAATGGACAAGGTTACAAGGACTCTGAAGGCTCAGAGAAGGTTGGGCGAGGGGACCCACTGCAACAGCTGTTACCAGACAGATGGGTTGAGCTCTGAGTGGCACTTTATTGCACACAATGGCTAAATGGCCAGGTCACAAGGACTCCGATGGCTCAGAGAAGGTTGGGAGAGGGGACCCACTTGCAACAGCTGTTACCAGACAGATGGGTTGACCTCTGAGTGGCACTTTATTGCACACAATGGCTAAATGGCCAGGTCACAAGGACTCCGATGGCTCAGAGAAGGTTGGGCGAGGGGACCCACTGCAACAGCTGTTACCAGACAGATGGGTTGACCTCTGAGTGGCACTTTATTGCACACAATGGCTAAATGGCCAGGTCACAAGGACTCCGATGGCTCAGAGAAGGTTGGGAGAGGGGACCCACTACAACAGCTGTTACCAGACAGATGGGTTGACCTCTGAGTGGCACTTTATTGCACACAATGGCTAAATGGCCAGGTCACAAGGACTCCGATGGCTCAGAGAAGGTTGGGAGAGGGGACCCACTGCAACAACTGTTACCAGACAGATGGGTTGACCTCTGAGTGGCACTTTATTGCACACAATGGCTAAATGGCCAGGTCACAAGGACTCCGATGGCTCAGAGAAGGTTGGGAGAGCGAACCCATTGCAACAGCTATTAGGAGACAGATGGATTGACCTCTGAGTGGCACTTTATTGCACACAATGGTTAAATGGCCAGGTCACAAGGACTCCAATGGCTCAGAGAAGGTTGGGCGAGGGGACCCACTATAACAGCTGTTACCAGACAGATGGGTTGACCTCTGAGTGGCACTTTATTGCACACAATGGTTAAATGGCCAGGTCACAAGGACTCCGATGGCTCAGAGAAGGTTGGGCGAGGGGACCCACTACAACAACTGTTACCAGACAGATGGGTTGACCTCTGAGTGGCACTTTATTGCACACAATGGCTAAATGGCCAGGTCACAATTACTCCGATGGCTCAGAGAAGGTTGGGCGAGGGGACCCACTACAACAGCTGTTACCAGACAGATGGGTTGACCTCTGAGTGGCACTTTATTGCACACAATGGCTAAATGGCCAGGTCACAAGGACTCCGATGGCTCAGAGAAGGTTGGGCGAGGGGACCCACTGCAACAGCTGTTACCAGACAGATGGGTTGAGCTCTGAGTGGCACTTTATTGCACACAATGGCTAAATGGCCAGGTCACAAGGACTCTGATTTCTCAGAGAAGGTTGGGCGAGGGGACCCACTGCAACAGCTGTTGCGAGACAGATGGGTTGACCTCTGAGTGGCACTTTGTTGCACACAATGGCTAAATGGCCAGGTCACAAGGACTCCGATGGCTCAGAGAAGGTTGGGAGAGGGGACCCACTGCAACAGCTGTTACCAGACAGATGGGTTGACCTCTGAGTGGCACTTTATTGCACACAATGGCTAAATGGCCATGTCACAAAGACTCCGATGGCTCAGAGAAGGTTGGGAGAGGGGACCCACTACAACAGCTGTTACCAGACAGATGGGTTGACCTCTGAGTGGCACTTTATTGCACACAATGGCTAAATGGCCAGGTCACAAGGACTCCGATGGCTCAGAGAAGGTTGGGCGAGGGAACCCACTGCAACAGCTGTTGCGAGACAGATGGGTTGACCTCTGAGTGGCACTTTATTGCACACAATGGCTAAATGGCCAGGTCACAAAGACTCCGATGGCTCAGAGAAGGTTGGGCGAGGGGACCCACTACAACAGCTGTTACCAGACAGATGGATTGACCTCTGAGTGGCACTTTATTGCACACAATGGCTAAATGGCCAGGTCACAAGGACTCCGATGGCTCAGAGAAGGTTAGGCGAGGGGACCCATTGCAACAGCTGTTGCGAGACAGATGGGTTGACCTCTGAGTGGCATTTTATTGCACATAATGGCTAAATGGCCAGGTCACAAGGACTTCGATGGCTCAGAGAAGGTTGGGAGAGGGGACCCACTACAACAGCTGTTACCAGACAGATGGATTGGCCTCTGAGTGGCACTTTATTGCACACAATGGCTAAATGGCCAGGTCACAAGGATCCGATGGCTCAGAGAAGGTTGGGAGAGGGGACCCACTACAACAGCTGTTAGGAGAGAGATGGGTTGACCTCAGGGCGGCACTTTTTTGCACACAATGGGCTAAATGGACAGGTCACATGGATCCCGAAGGCTCAGAGATGGTTGGGCGAGGGCATCCACTACAACAGCTGTTAGTAGTCAGATTTTAGCCGAGACAGATCGAAGCCACCTGTCAAGGTCATCGAGCGTGTTCTTTAACGTGCACATGGTATAGCTCTCCCACAAAAGAACCACGTCATTACACCTCATCCGATGGACAGTGACCTTTCCAAGCCCATAGGTGTCCTCAGGGCTGGATCTAAAGGGGCAAGGGTCCATGCTAATCCCCCATAGGTGTCCCCAGAGCTGGATCTAAGGGGGCAAGGGTCCATGCTAATCCCCCAGTTAGACCCTTTTGAGAATTCTAATAAGGGTAATGGAGACAAAAAAAAAAGCTTCTTTATATTTTATGCACTTTTTGAGAACTTTTTCAAGACTTCTAAAACCGAAAGGAAAATGTTATACTGAAGTGGTAATCCAGTCCCTGATACACCAGGATCCTTGTGAGTTGGTCATTTATTCCATTGTGTTGGAAAAAATATCGCTCAGAAGTCAAACGACTCACTACCTACGAGTCAACTGTGCAGTCGCATGTCTGATTATTTAGACCATTTAGCCCATTGTGTACAAAAAAGTGCCCTTCCCCAACTTTCTCTGAGCCTTCTGTGTCTTTGTGACCTGACCATTTAGCCCATTGTGCACAAAAATGTGCCCTTCTCCAACCTTCTCTGAGCCTTCTGTGTCTTTGTGACCTGACCATTTAGCCCATTGTGCACAAAAAAGTGCCCTTCCCCAACCTTCTCTGAGCCTTCTGTGTCTTTGTGACCTGACCATTTAGCCCATTGTGCACAAAAAAGTGCCCTTCCCCAACCTTCTCTGAGCCTTCTGTGTCTTTGTGACCTGACCATTTAGCCCATTGTGCACAAAAATGTGCCCTTCCCTAATCTTTTCTGAGCCTTCTGTGTCTTTGTGACCTGACCATTTAGCCCATTGTGCACAAAAAAGTGCCCTTCCCCAACCTTCTCTGAGCCTTCTGTCTTTGTGACCTGACCATTTGGGGCGGGGGTGGCTCAGTCGGTAGCGTGCCAGGCTCGTAATCTGTAATTCCCAGGTTCGAGTCCCAGCTGGGTCAGCGTTGAGATTTATCTCCGCAAAAATTCCCCGCCCTGTCCACGGTCAGTAGGGTACACCGATGGGCTTGGAAAGGCCGCCGTCCGTCGGATGGGACGTTAAGCCGTGGCCCCGTGTGTGGGAGAGCCATACCCTGTGCACGTTAAAGAACACGATGGATGGCCTTGACGGGAGACTACCATCTGTCTCCCAACAGCTGTTCCAGTGAGTCCCCTCCCCCAACCTTCTCTGAGCCTTCGGGGTTCATGTGACCTGGCCATTTAGCCCATGGTGTGCAAAAAAGTGCCGCTCAGAGGTAAAACAACCCAACCCAACCTGACCATTTAGCCCATTGTGCACAAAAAAGTGACCTTCCCCAACCTTCTCTGAGCCTTCTGTGTCTTTGTGACCTGACCATTTAGCCCATTGTGCACAAAAAAGTTCCCTTCCCCAACCTTCTCTGAGCCTTCTGTGTCTTTGTGACCTGACCATTTAGCCCACTGTGCACAAAAAAGTGCCCTTCCCCAGCCTTCTCTGAGCCTTCTGTGTCTTTGTGACCTGACCATTTAGCCCATTGTGCACAAAAAAGTTCCCTTCCCCAACCTTCTCTGAGCCTTCTGTGTCTTTGTGACCTGACCATTTAGCCCATTGTGCACAAAAAAGTGCCCTTCCCCAACCTTCTCTGAGCCTTCTGTGTCTTTGCGACCTGACCATTTAGCCCATTGTGCACAAAAAAGTTCCCTTCCCCAACCTTCTCTGAGCCTTCTGTGTCTTTGTGACCTGACCATTTAGCCAACTGTGCACAAAAAAGTGCCCTTCCCCAGCCTTCTCTGAGCCTTCTGTGTCTTTGTGACCTGACCATTTAGCCCATTGTGCACAAAAAAGTGCCCTTCCCTAATCTTTTCTGAGCCTTCTGTGTCTTTGTGACCTGACCATTTAGCCCATTGTGCACAAAAAAGTTCCCTTCCCCAACCTTCTCTGAGCCTTCTGTGTCTTTGTGACCTGACCATTTAGCCCACTGTGCACAAAAAAGTGCCCTTCCCCAACCTTCTCTGAGCCTTCTGTGTCTTTGTGACCTGACCATTTAGCCCACTGTGCACAAAAAAGTGCCCTTCCCCAACCTTCTCTGAGCCTTCTGTGTCTTTGTGACCTGACCATTTAGCCCATTGTGCACAAAAAAGTGCCCTTCCCTAATCTTTTCTGAGCCTTCTGTGTCTTTGTGACCTGACCATTTAGCCCATTGTGCACAAAAAGTGCCCTTCCCCAGCCTTCTCTGAGCCTTCTGTGTCTTTGTGACCTGACCATTTAGCCCACTGTGCACAAAAAAGTGCCCTTCCCCAACCTTCTCTGAGCCTTCTGTGTCTTTGTGACCTGACCATTTAGCCCACTGTGCACAAAAAAGTGCCCTTCCCCAACCTTCTCTGAGCCTTCTGTGTCTTTGTGACCTGACCATTTAGCCCATTGTGCACAAAAAAGTGCCCTTCCCCAACCTTCTCTGAGCCTTCTGTGTCTTTGTGACCTGACCATTTAGCCCACTGTGCACAAAAAGTGCCCTTCCCCAGCCTTCTCTGAGCCTTCTGTGTCTTTGTGACCTGACCATTTAGCCCATTGTGCACAAAAAAGTGCCCTTCCCTAATCTTTTCTGAGCCTTCTGTGTCTTTGTGACCTGACCATTTAGCCCATTGTGCACAAAAAAGTTCCCTTCCCCAACCTTCTCTGAGCCTTCTGTGTCTTTGTGACCTGACCATTTAGCCCATTGTGCACAAAAAAGTGCCCTTCCCCAACCTTCTCTGAGCCTTCTGTGTCTTTGTGACCTGACCATTTAGCCCATTGTGCGCAAAAAAGTGCCACTCAGAGGTAAAACAACCCTATCGGAAAATTTTTATTAAACGGCAAACATCTTTCAATTGTTCTAAAATAGAACACTACTAAACCAAAAACAACAACGAAAAAAACCTCATAGTTTCAAGCGTTCAGTTGAAATAAAACACAAAACTAGCTAGCATATTTTATTCCTCCCGCATCTCTTTCCTTTTTCCTTCCGAAGTAGTAAAACTAGGACCACACTCGTTTTCCCTCCTGGCAACAGTGTTTTGAAGTCTTCCTTTCATCAGTCATGTGGATGGGCAGCCGCTGCGAAAGAAGGATGCTCTCGCTCGAGACCGACGCGACAGAGGCCAGACGGACGTCACGTGACGCAAGAGATGGTGGGGGGGGGGAGCTGGGGAGAAGCTCGTCTATGTTGCCAGAAACGCTGTTACCAAGTCTCGCCGTTATCGATGCAAATGGGGGCCTAGCCCGGCTCGAATCGGCCGAGCCCAACACTGGAGTTGGATGTCCTTTGGCTAGCTACTTTATCTGTAGTAACAGTGATGCTGTAGGTGTTGAAAAGGAGACTCTGGCTTGCAGAGCTCCTCACTTTTGAAGGGTCTCGTGATTTTTTTTATGCGCCTTTTGAAAGAAACTGAGTTTCTTTTGAACAACGTTTGTGTTTTCTTGTTTCCCCTTACACGTACATTCTTGTTTTCTTTGTAAGGTTCTGGTTGGGTTGTTTCACCTCTGAGAGGCACTTTTTTGCACACAATGGGCTAAATGGCCAGATCACAAGGAGGTGGTGGTAGTGGTGGAAGAGGAGGTGGTAGTAGTAGGTGGTGGTGGTGGTGGTGGTGGTGGTGGAGGAGGAGGAGGAGGAGGAGGAGGAGGAGGAGGAGGAGGAGGAGGAGGAGGAGGAGGAGGAGGAGGAGGAGGAGGAGGAGGAGGTAATATTAATAGGTAAAAGCAAAAATGAAAATTGTTGACAGCAAATAGTTTTTGATAAACGAAAATACTGTTCGTTTTAGGGTTATGAACCTTGAACCCTCTCATTCTCGTACTATGATCTTGGTAAGAGCCACTGAGGTCGTAATCTAGCATTGCTCAATCCGACTCCAACGAAAGCGTAGCAACCTCTCTTTCAAGCGCGGATTTGACCTGCTAGCAAAAAGCCATTCGTGATCTCTTTGTGCCTCTGTATTCTCTGTCTTTTTCTCTCTCGGTTGAGAGAGCAACATAAGGTTCGGCGGAATCCTTTCTGCTGTTAACAGAAAAAGAATCCTGAAAAGTGTCCTCGTCGTCCTGAAGGAAGGGAGACACCTGACAGTGCTTTAATCTCTGATGGCTGTGATAGGGGTGGGGGGAGATTGTGCAGGGAGGAGGAGGAGGAGGAGGAGGAGGAGGAGGAGGAGGAGGAGGAGGAGGAGGAGGAGGAGGAGGAGGAGGAGGAGGAGGAGGAGGAGGAACTGCTGAGAAAAATTCTGATTAGCGGCGTATCCTCATCCATCACTCTGGATATCGTGGCAAAAGACCTTTCTGCTATTGAAAGAAACAATCTTTATTCGGTCAAACTTTTTGTGTCAACCTGTACTCTAAGAGAATCCTGCAAAGATGAAGCTACTATTTTCGGAATGTATTCATTTGGGATAAAAAAAAGCGAAAATAAAAGTTCCCTATCCTGTCTTCTCTGAACAAGATTTAGAGATGGAACTTATTTAATCTTTTTTTTTTGCAGTATTGTATAGGATGATTTTTTTTTACCCCTGAACAGTTCATTTCTCCAGACGATGGACTAAATAGCCAGGTCACAAGGACCCCCAAGGATTTGGAGCTGGACAGCGGAGATGTGATTCAATGGGCAGATGTTAAGAGACAGATGGAAGCCTCCCTCGAGGCCATCCAGCGTGTTCTTTAACGTCTGCAGGCATGGGCGTCCGCAGAAGGGGGAA
Organism: Ryuthela nishihirai; assembly: GCA_038380435.1. Classification (NCBI taxonomy): domain Eukaryota; kingdom Metazoa; phylum Arthropoda; class Arachnida; order Araneae; family Heptathelidae; genus Ryuthela; species Ryuthela nishihirai. The sequence goes on from JAWZYU010000493.1 coordinate 62,962, forward strand.
AACGGGGCACTTGCACCCCCCCCCCACCCCTGGGATCGAGTAAAAATTCTTGTTTCAATTAATTCTTGCTTCCTTTATATTGTAAATTTATATACCTTATGCATGTGTTTTTGTATTGATGCAATACTGTATTCTATAATCTACTTGTGAAAAAAAAACCAAAATAATTAAATAAAAAATTATTGATATAATGATTTTCTCTAAGCTTTGTCCCCCCCTCCCTGGAAAATCTTCTGCGGACGCCCATGTCTGCAGGGGTATGGCTCTTCCGCGCACGGAGTCACGGCTTAACGTCCCATTCGATGGATGGCGACCTTTTTTCATAGACACCGGTTGTTAGCAGAGAGAATCTGGAAATAAGCAAGTGGGGATTCGAACCTGAGGATATTGGGCTTTAAGATTCTTACGCCATCTATTGAGCCAACACGTGACTTATTCCTCCTAGGCTGATATAAGGTATCACAATAAAAGCGCCTTTGGCTCGGTAATTGGGGATCTACAGGTTCGGGTCTCCTGTCTAGTCATCTCTGAAATGTTTCTGCGCATCCGCATGCCTTACTTTCGGTGGGAGTCTTCATTTAGCAATCCGATCAACAACTTTAAAATATCATCTGAAACTCTACCAGCTTTTCATCATAATAATCATCTTCGTCTCCTGTTTCATTATTATCATCTTCTTTGTCTCCTGCTTCATCATTATCATCTTCTCCTACTACTTCTTCATCTCCTACTTTTTCATTATCTTCTTCTACTGCTTCTTCGCCATTGCCATTTTCTCCTCCTTCTTCTTCATCACCATCATCTTACCCTGCTTTCTCTCCATCTTTATCCTCATAATCTTCTCCTGCTTCTTCATCGTTATCGTCATTATCATAATTTCCTCCTTCATCATCACCATCATCTTCTCCTGCCTCTTCGTCATCGTCATAATCTCCTCCTATAATTTTCTTCTCCTACATCTTCTGCATCGTCATAATCACCACCTTCATAATTTTCTCCTCCTACTTCTTCTGTATCGTCATAATCTCCTCCTTCATAATTTTCTTTTCCTACCTCTTCTATATCGTCATAATCTATTCCTTCATAATTTCCTTCTCCTACCTCTTCTGCACCGTCATAATCTCCTCCTTCGTAATTTTCTTCTCCTACCTCTTCTGCACCGTCATAATCTCCTCCTTCGTAATTTTCTTCTCCTACCTCTTCTGCACCGTCATAATCTCCTCCATAATTTTCTTCTCCTACCTCTTCTGCACCGTCATAATCTCCTCCATAATTTTCTTCTCCTATCTCTTCAGCATCGTCATAATCTCCTCCATAATTTTCTTCTCCTACCTCTTCTGCATCGTCATAATCTCCTCCTTCATAATTTTCTTTTCCTACCTCTTCTGCATCGTCATAATCTCCTCCTTCATAATTTTCTTCTCCTACCTCTTCTGCATCGTCATAATCTCCTCCATAATTTTCTTCTCCTACCTCTTCTGCATCGTCATAATCTCCTCCTTCATAATTTTCTTTTCCTACCTCTTCTGCATCGTCATAATCTCCTCCTTCATAATTTTCTTCTCCTACCTCTTCTGCATCGTCATAATCTCCTCCATAATTTTCTTCTCCTACCTCTTCTGCATCGTCATAATCTCCTCCTTCGTAATTTTCTCCTCCTACCTCTTCTGCATCGTCATAATCTCCTCCTTCATAATTTTCTTCTCCTACCTCTTCTGCATCGTCATAATTTTCTTCTGCTACCTCTTCTGCACCGTCATAATCTCCTCCTTCATAATTTGCCTCTTCTGCTTCAGCATCTCTTCCTTTTCCCTTTACTCGATTTTTTCCCGCTCACGCTCGTCTTCTCTCTTGTACATCTCGCTTGTTAACGAAGCCCGAATAAAGTTGATGTCCGGCCTCTCGCTGCGGTGTTTGCGGACGCGCTTGTCCGCATGAATCATATCTGCCGAGTCCTCCTTTCCTCCTCGCTGACAGGTCGTTATCTTCATCTTCTGCCTCCGTACACTTTGAAAGCGGAGCCAATCTCTCCTCCCTGTTTCGTCATCCATCTCCATTGTCTCCCAGAAGGCTGGCTGACATCACCATGGAGACAAGATCTTTTCCTCTCTCCTACTCCTTCGCTTACTTCGAATTTCGCATCACATTCTTCACCGAGCATCTTCTCTTTCTTCACAGAGTATCTTCTCTTTCTCCACCAAGCATCCTATCTTTTCCACCAAGAATTATCTCTTTCTTCACAAAGAATCTTCCATTTTTTCCAACAAAAATCCTCTCTTTCTCCACAAAGAATCTTCCATTTTTCCACAAAGAATCCTCTCTTTCTTCACAAATAAGCTTCCATTTTTCCACAAAGAATCCTCTCTTTCTTCACAAGTAATCTTCCATTTTTCCACAAAGAATCCTCTCTTTGTTCACAAATAATCTTCCATTTTTCCACAAAGAATCCTCTCTTTCTTCACAAGGAATCTTCCATTTTTCCAACAAAAATCCTCTCTTTCTCCACAATCTTCCATTTTTCCAACAAAAACCTCTCTTTCTTCACAAAGAATCTTCCATTTTTTCCAACAAAAATCCTCTCTTTCTCCACAAAGAATCTTTCATTTTTTCCAACAAAATCCTCTCTCTCTCCATAAAGCATCCTTTATTTTTTCCCCCACAAAGTATCCTCTGTTTCTTCACCAAGCATCTTTCTCCATCACCACTCTATTTTCAATCAACTAGTGTTACATTTTTTTCTACTTTTCTCTAATAATCATTCACTCATTCTCTATCTACTAAGCATTATCTTTTTTTTTTAGCAAGAATTTTCTCTATTTCCAAGAAACGCTCTTTCCCTCACTAATTATTCTCTCTTTTTCAACCATAGAGTCTCCTTCTTCATTGAGAATTTCCCTCTTCTCCGTCAAGTATTTTCTCTTCTTTAAACAATCTCTCTTAGTTACACTCTTTTCTCCCATTAAACTTCTCTCTCTTTTCCACCGCTCATACACTCATTCCTTACTGAGCATTCTCTCTCAACCAAGCCTTCTCCTTTTAATTACCAAAAATTCTATCTTTCTCCATTGCTTATTTTCTTCAAGATTTATGACTCTTTCCGTCGAGCATTCTCTCTTTCCACTTTTACCTTCTTTTTTGACTCTTAATTTTCTTTACTTTTTTTTATTTTAATTTCGCAATTTTCTTTCGAACCTCCTTGGATCATCACGTTTCTCCAATCTATCCCTCCCAGACACTTCTCTTTCCCAACGCATTTTCCATTACTGTTTTTGTATCTCATTTTCATCTTCATCGCCTATCTGATCCTGCAGTAGGAACAGCAAGCGAAGCAACACAAGATGTTCGCACACATACAGTCGCTCAAAAAAGTATCCAAACACTACGGTTGATTGCAGAATTCAGAAAAAATATTTGGCAACTATTTAATTAGAAATTAGTGATCTGGCAACCTTCGTGTCAAAAAAGTATCCGAACACTATGGTTGATTACAGAATTCGGAAAAAATATCTGGCAACGATATCACTGCTGCATGTGTCCTTTCCTTTCTATTATCACTGCTGCATACTTCCCTTCTCCTATCTCTGCTGCATACGTCCTTTCTCTTATCACTGCTGCATACTTCCCTTCTCCTATCTCTGCTGCATACTTCCCTTCTCTTATCCCTGCTGTATACTTCCTTTCTCTTATCCCTGCTGCATAAGTCCTTTCTCTTATCACTTCTGCATACTTCCCTTCTCCTATTACTTCTGTATGCTCTCTTCCTCTTATCGGTGCTGTATGCAGCCCTCCGCTTACTGCTGCGTATTCCCTTTCTCTTATCACTTCTGCATACTTCCCTTCTCCCATTACTTCTGTATGCTCCCTTCCTCTTATCAGTGCTGTATGCAGCCCTCCGCTTACGCTGCGTATTCCCTTTCTCTTATCACTTCTGCATACTTCCCTTCTCCTATTACTTCTGTATGCTCTCTTCCTCTTATCAGTGCTGTATGCAGCCCTCCGCTTACTGCTGCGTATTCCCTTTCTCTTATCACTTCTGCATACTTCCCTTCCCCCATTACTTCTGTATGCTCCCTTCCTCTTATCAGTGCTGTATGCAGCCCTCCGCTTACGCTGCGTATTCCCTTTCTCTTATCACTTCTGCATACTTCCCTTCTCCTATTACTTCTGTATGCTCCCTTCCTCTTATCAGTGCTGTATGCAGCCCTCCGCTTACTGCTGCATATTCCCTTTCTCTTATCACTGCTGCATACTTCCCTTCTCCTATTACTTCTGTATGCTCCCTTCCTCTTATCAGTGCTATACGCAGCCCTCCGCTTACTGCTGCATATTCCCTTTCTCTTATCACTTCTGCATACTTCCCTTCTCCTATTACTTCTGTATGCTCCCTTCCTCTTATCAGTGCTATACGCAGCCCTCCGCTTACTGCTGCATATTCCCTTTCTCTTATCACTTCTGCATACTTCCCTTCTCCTATTACTTCTGTATGCTCCCTTCCTCTTATCAGTGCTGTATGCAGCCCTCCGCTTACTGCTGCATATTACCTTTCTCTTATCACTGCTGCATACTTCCCTTCTCCTATTACTTCTGTATGCTCCCTTCCTCTTATCAGTGCTATACGCAGCCCTCCGCTTACTGCTGCATATTCCCTTTCTCTTATCACTTCTGCATACTTCCCTTCTCCTATTACTTCTGTATGCTACCTTCCTCTTATCAGTGCTATACGCAGCCCTCCGCTTACTACTGCATATTCCCTTTCTCTTATCACTGCTGCATACTTCCCTTCTCCTATTACTTCTGTATGCTCCCTTCCTCTTATCAGTGCTATACGCAGCCCTCCGCTTACTGCTGCATATTCCCTTTCTCTTATCACTTCTGCATACTTCCCTTCTCCTATTACTTCTATATGCTCCCTTCCTCTTATCAGTGCTATATGCAGCCCTCCGCTTATTGCTGCATATTCCCTTTCTCTTATCACTTCTGCATACTTCCTTTCTCCTATTACTTCTGTATGCTCCCTTCTTCTTATCAGTGCTGTATGCAGCCCTCCCCTTACTGCTGCATATTCCCTTTCTCTTATCACTGCTGCATACTTCCCTTCTCCTATTACTTCTGTATGCTCCTTTCCTCTTATCAGTGCTATATGCAGCCCTCCGCTTACTGCTGCATATTCCCTTTCTCTTATCACTTCTGCATACTTCCCTTCTCCTATTACTTCTGTATGCTCCCTTCCTCTTATCAGTGCTGTATGCAGCCCTCCGCTTACTGCTGCATATTCCCTTTCTCTTATCACTGCTGCATACTTCCCTTCTCCTATTACTTCTGTATGCTCCCTTCCTCTTATCAGTGCTATATGCAGCCCTCCGCTTACTGCTGCATATTCCCTTTCTCTTATCACTTCTGCATACTTCCCTTCTCCTATTACTTCTGTATGCTCCCTTCCTCTTATCAGTGCTGTATGCAGCCCTCCGCTTACTGCTGCATATTCCCTTTCTCTTATCACTGCTGCATACTTCCCTTCTCCTATTACTTCTGTATGCTCCCTTCCTCTTATCAGTGCTATACGCAGCCCTCCGCTTACTGCTGCATATTCCCTTTCTGTTATCACTTTTGCATACTTCCCTTCTCCTATTACTTCTGTATGCTCCCTTCCTCTTATCAGTGCTATACGCAGCCCTCCGCTTACTGCTGCATATTCCCTTTCTCTTATCACTTCTGCATACTTCCCTTCTCCTATTACTTCTGTATGCTCCCTTCCTCTTATCAGTGCTATACGCAGCCCTCCGCATACTGCTGCATATTCCCTTTCTCTTATCACTTCTGCATACTTCCCTTCTCCTATTACTTCTGTATGCTCCCTTCCTCTTATCAGTGCTGTATGCAGCCCTCCGCTTACTGCTGCATATTCCCTTTCTCTTATCACTTCTGCATACTTCCTTTCTCCTATAACTTCTGTATGCTCCCTTCCTCTTATCAGTGCTATACGCAGCCCTCCGCTTACTTGCTGCATATTCCCTTTCTCTTATCACTTTTGCATACTTCCCTTCTCCTATTACTTCTGTATGCTACCTTCCTCTTATCAGTGCTGTATGCAGCCCTCCGCTTACTGCTGCATATTCCCTTTCTCTTATCACTTCTGCATACTTCCCTTCTCCTATTACTTCTGTATGCTCCCTTCCTCTTATCAGTGCTATGTGCAGCCCTCCGCTTACTGCTGCATATTCCCTTTCTCTTATCACTTCTGCATACTTCCCTTCTCCTATTACTTCTGTATGCTCCCTTCCTCTTATCAGTGCTGTATGCAGCCCTCCGCTTACTGCTGCATATTCCCTTTCTCTTATCACTTCTGCATACATCCCTTCTCCTATTACTTCTGTATGCTCCCTTCCTCTTATCAGTGCTATACGCAGCCCTCCGCTTACTGCTGCATATTCCCTTTCTCTTATCACTTTTGCATACTTCCCTTCTCCTATTACTTCTGTATGCTCCCTTCCTCTTATCAGTGCTGTATGCAGCCCTCCGCTTACTGCTGCATATTCCCTTTCTCTTATCACTTCTGCATACTTCCCTTCTCCTATTACTTCTGTATGCTCCCTTCCTCTTATCAGTGCTGTATGCAGCCCTCCGCTTACTGCTGCATATTCCCTTTCTCTTATCACTTCTGCATACTTCCCTTCTCCTATTACTTCTGTATGCTCCCTTCCTCTTATCAGTGCTGTATGCAGCCCTCCGCTTACTGCTGCATATTCCCTTTCTCTTATCACTTCTGCATACTTCCCTTCTCCTATTACTTCTGTATGCTCCCTTCCTCTTATCAGTGCTATATGCAGCCCTCCGCTTACTGCTGCATATTCCCTTTCTCTTATCACTGCTGCATACTTCCCTTCTCCTATCACTTCTGTATGCTCCCTTCCTCTTATCAGTGCTATACGCAGCCCTCCGCTTACTGCTGCATATTCCCTTTCTCTTATCACTTCTGCATACTTCCCTTCTCCTATTACTTCTGTATGCTCCCTTCCTCTTATCAGTGCTATATGCAGCCCTCCGCTTACTGCTGCATATTCCCTTTCTCTTATCACTTCTGCATACTTCCCTTCTCCTATTACTTCTGTATGCTCCCTTCCTCTTATCAGTGCTATATGCTGCCCTCCGCTTACTGCTGCATATTCCCTTTCTCTTATCACTTCTGCATACTTCCCTTCTCCTATTACTTCTGTATGCTCCCTTCCTCGTATCAGTGCTATATGCAGCCCTCCGCTTACTGCTGCATATTCCCTTTCTCTTATCACTTCTGCATACTTCCCTTCTCCTATTACTTCTGTATGCTCCCTTCCTCTTATCAGTGCTGTATGCAGCCCTCCGCTTACTGCTGCATATTCCCTTTCTCTTATCACTTCTGCATACTTCCCTTCTCCTATTACTTCTGTATGCTCCCTTCCTCTTATCAGTGCTATATGCAGCCCTCCGCTTACTGCTGCATATTCCCTTTCTCTTATCACTTCTGCATACTTCCCTTCTCCTATTACTTCTGTATGCTCCCTTCCTCTTATCAGTGCTGTATGCAGCCCTCCGCTTACTGCTGCATATTCCCTTTCTCTTATCACTTCTGCATACTTCCCTTCTCCTATTACTTCTGTATGCTCCCTTCCTCTTATCAGTGCTATATGCAGCCCTCCGCTTACTGCTGCATATTCCCTTTCTCTTATCACTTCTGCATACTTCCCTTCTCCTATTACTTCTGTATGCTCCCTTCCTCGTATCAGTGCTATATGCAGCCCTCCGCTTACTGCTGCATATTCCCTTTCTCTTATCACTTCTGCATACTTCCCTTCTCCTATTACTTCTGTATGCTCCCTTCCTCTTATCAGTGCTGTATGCAGCCCTCCGCTTACTGCTGCATATTCCCTTTCTCTTATCACTTCTGCATACTTCCCTTCTCCTATTACTTCTGTATGCTCCCTTCCTCTTATCAGTGCTATATGCAGCCCTCCGCTTACTGCTGCATATTCCCTTTCTCTTATCACTTCTGCATACTTCCCTTCTCCTATTACTTCTGTATGCTCCCTTCCTCTTATCAGTGCTATATGCTGCCCTCCGCTTACTGCTGCATATTCCCTTTCTCTTATCACTTCTGCATACTTCCCTTCTCCTATTACTTCTGTATGCTCCCTTCCTCGTATCAGTGCTATATGCAGCCCTCCGCTTACTGCTGCATATTCCCTTTCTCTTATCACTTCTGCATACTTCCCTTCTCCTATTACTTCTGTATGCTCCCTTCCTCTTATCAGTGCTGTATGCAGCCCTCCGCTTACTGCTGCATATTCCCTTTCTCTTATCACTTCTGCATACTTCCCTTCTCCTATTACTTCTGTATGCTCCCTTCCTCTTATCAGTGCTATATGCAGCCCTCCGCTTACTGCTGCATATTCCCTTTCTCTTATCACTTCTGCATACTTCCCTTCTCCTATTACTTCTGTATGCTCCCTTCCTCTTATCAGTGCTGTATGCAGCCCTCCGCTTACTGCTGCATATTCCCTTTCTCTTATCACTTCTGCATACTTCCCTTCTCCTATTACTTCTGTATGCTCCCTTCCTCTTATCAGTGCTATATGCAGCCCTCCGCTTACTGCTGCATATTCCCTTTCTCTTATCACTTCTGCATACTTCCCTTCTCCTATTACTTCTGTATGCTCCCTTCCTCATATCAGTGCTGTATGCAGCCCTCCGCTTACTGCTGCATATTCCCTTTCTCTTATCACTTCTGCATACTTCCCTTCTCCTATTACTTCTGTATGCTCCCTTCCTCATATCAGTGCTGTATGCAGCCCTCCCCTTACTACTGCATATTCCCTTTCTCTTATCACTTCTGCATACTTCCCTTCTCCTATTACTTCTGTATGCTCCCTTTCTCTTATCAGTGCTATATGCAGCCCTCCGCTTACTGCTGCATATTCCCTTTCTCTTATCACTTCTGCATACTTCCCTTCTCCTATTACTTCTGTATGCTCCCTTCCTCTTATCTGTGCTATATGCTGCCCTCCGCTTACTGCTGCATATTCCCTTTCTCTTATCACTTCTGCATACTTCCCTTCTCCTATTACTTCTGTATGCTCCCTTCCTCGTATCAGTGCTATATGCAGCCCTCCGCTTACTGCTGCATATTCCCTTTCTCTTATCACTTCTGCATACTTCCCTTCTCCTATCACTTCTGTATGCTCCCTTTCTGTTATCAGTGCTGTATGCAACCCTCCGCTTACTGCTGCATATTCCCTTTCTCTTATCACTTCTGCATACTTCCCTTCTCCTATCACTTCTGTATGCTCCCTTCCTCTTATCAGTGCTATATGCAGCCCTCCGCTTACTGCTGCATATTCCCTTTCTCTTATCACTGCTGCATACTTCCCTTCTCCTATCACTTCTGTATGCTCCCTTCCTCTTATCAGTGCTATACGCAGCCCTCCGCTTACTGCTGCATATTCCCTTTCTCTTATCACTGCTGCATACTTCCCTTCTCCTATTACTTCTGTATGCTCCCTTCCTCTTATCAGTGCTATATGCAGCCCTCCGCTTACTGCTGCATATTCCCTTTCTCTTATCACTTCTGCATACTTCCCTTCTCCTATCACTTCTGTATGCTCCCTTTCTCTTATCAGTGCTGTATGCAACCCTCCGCTTACTGCTGCATATTCCCTTTCTCTTATCACTTCTGCATACTTCCCTTCTCCTATCACTTCTGTATGCTCCCTTCCTCTTATCAGTGCTATATGCAGCCCTCCGCTTACTGCTGCATATTCCCTTTCTCTTATCACTTCTGCATACTTCCCTTCTCCTATCACTTCTGTATGCTCCCTTCCTCTTATCAGTGCTATATGCAGCCCTCCGCTTACTGCTGCATATTCCCTTTCTCTTATCACTGCTGCATACTTCCCTTCTCCTATCACTTCTGTATGCTCCCTTCCTCTTATCAGTGCTATACGCAGCCCTCCGCTTACTGCTGCATATTCCCTTTCTCTTATCACTTCTGCATACTTCCCTTCTCCTATCACTTCTGTATGCTCCCTTCCTCTTATCAGTGCTATATGCAACCCTCCGCTTACTGCTGCATATTCCCTTTCTCTTATCACTTCTGCATACTTCCCTTCTATTACTTCTGTATGCTCCCTTTCTCTTATCAGTGCTGTATGCAACCCTCCGCTTACTGCTGCATATTCCCTTTCTCTTATCACTTCTGCATACTTCCCTTCTCCTATCACTTCTGTATGCTCCCTTCCTCTTATCAGTGCTATATGCAGCCCTCCGCTTACTGCTGCATATTCCCTTTCTCTTATCACTGCTGCATACTTCCCTTCTCCTATCACTTCTGTATGCTCCCTTCCTCTTATCAGTGCTATACGCAGCCCTCCGCTTACTGCTGCATATTCCCTTTCTCTTATCACTGCTGCATACTTCCCTTCTCCTATTACTTCTGTATGCTCCCTTTATCTTATCAGTGCTATATGCAGCCCTCCGCTTACTGCTGCATATTCCCTTTCTCTTATCACTTCTGCATACTTCCCTTCTCCTATCACTTCTGTATGCTCCCTTTCTCTTATCAGTGCTGTATGCAACCCTCCGCTTACTGCTGCATATTCCCTTTCTCTTATCACTTCTGCATACTTCCCTTCTCCTATCACTTCTGTATGCTCCCTTCCTCTTATCAGTGCTATATGCAGCCCTCCGCTTACTGCTGCATATTCCCTTTCTCTTATCACTTCTGCATACTTCCCTTCTCCTATCACTTCTGTATGCTCCCTTCCTCTTATCAGTGCTATATGCAGCCCTCCGCTTACTGCTGCATATTCCCTTTCTCTTATCACTGCTGCATACTTCCCTTCTCCTATCACTTCTGTATGCTCCCTTCCTCTTATCAGTGCAATACGCAGCCCTCCGCTTACTGCTGCATATTCCCTTTCTCTTATCACTTCTGCATACTTCCCTTCTCCTATTACTTCTGTATGCTCCCTTCCTCTTATCAGTGCTATACGCAGCCCTCCGCTTACTGCTGCATATTCCCTTTCTCTTATCACTTCTGCATACTTCCCTTCTATTACTTCTGTATGCTCCCTTTCTCTTATCAGTGCTGTATGCAACCCTCCGCTTACTGCTGCATATTCCCTTTCTCTTATCACTTCTGCATACTTCCCTTCTCCTATCACTTCTGTATGCTCCCTTCCTGTTATCAGTGCTATATGCAGCCCTCCGCTTACTGCTGCATATCCCCTTTCTCTTATCACTTCTGCATACTTCCCTTCTCCTATCACTTCTGTATGCTCCCTTCCTGTTATCAGTGCTGTATGCTGCCCTCCGCTTACTGCTGCATATTCCCTTTCTCTTATCACTTCTGCATACTTCCCTTCTCTTATCACTTCTGTACAGCATCATCTTACTGATGAGTATGCCCTGATGAAGCATATTCAAAATGCCTATAACACAATATATAACGTAATGCCGCCTGTATACGCAATATTCTGCCTGTAATAGAGCAATAAGACGAGGGCTGTAAACCCTCTATCTCTCTAGGTGTTCTTTCCCATCCTTCCCAAGCCTCTGACTTTGCCATCCCGACGACGACGAGAAGTCTCTCTGTCTCTCTCGTCTCTCGTTGTTGCTCGCTGCTGCCACTCGTAAATTACGTCCGACCGGGACGTGCCACGACGACCGTAATTACCCAAGTTTCTGCGCTCGCGTTTCGCTCGTGCAAAAATAAACATCAACGCAAATGAACGTTTGAGACGATGACAATGATTACGTAGCGCATTGCCATGCAGCGGGAGAGGCTGCAATTCGGAGATACGTTAATTACAGTAGCACGTGTCCTTTTCCACTAATTTACACGAGTGACGCTGTTCGCAGAGACACAAAAACAACGTGGTGGTTTAGGGAGGAAGTTAAGGGTGGGGGGGGGGGGTGATCGCTAACATTAGAAAGAGAGAAATATATAGAGAGAAATAATAAAAAGAAAAATTATTCTTTAGAGTTACATCTTTTCTTTAAATGGATTTCTTCCTCTGTGCTTATAACGACCAAGAATAAGGTTTCGCTTTTTGGATTTTATGTAAATATTTTCGCCACCACTTTTCGGGCTGTGTTTGCGTTTCGCTGGCGTAAGATTGTTTTTTTTTTCGGCGCGAGGATCATTAAAGCTCATTCACGGTTACGGATGAAATTTTCTTCATTTAATCTTTCTTTTTTTTCCATTCCTCTTCCATCTTTTGTGGAACTGATTTGACTTCGAGGCGGTTGCTTCGTTTTCGTTTTTTCTCGTTTTTTTTTTAATCGAAGTTTTTATTTTTCTCTTAATGCAGTCAGTTTTATTTTTTTTTAAAAGAGCTCGTCGTTTGACTTTTAACATTTAACGTTTATTTTATTCTTTATTCTTTTCATTTTTGTTTTTGATTGGGGCGGAGAGATTTTTTAATTTGTTCAAGAGGGTTATTTTCAAGATAACCATTTTCTGATGAGTCGTCTTAGGTAGTGCAATGATATACACTGCTCGACATTGAAAGTGCTCCACCCGGAAGGACATGTAGTACAAGCATGCAAATAGACGGATGGGTGTACGCAGTTGAGATATACAAATGATGATAATCCGGAGCCAATGACGTGTGTGGCTCAAGAGATAAAAGGTGCAAGAAGGAACAGGGATGGTACAGTCGCTCAAAAAAGTATCCGAACACTATGGTTGATTACAGAATTCAGAAAAAATATCTGGCAACGATTGTTTTTAGAAATTAGTGATCTGGCAACCTTCGTGTCACGTGATTACAGAATTCAGGAAAAATAACTAGAGCGTGTACAGCAACTGTACACGCTCCAGTTACCGTTCACAGCAAACTGGAGCGTGTGCAGTTACTGCACACGCTCCACTTTGCTGTGAACGGTAACTGCACACGCTCAATATTTCCGTGAGTGAGCCCACACGATCTAGTATCAAAATAATATGAACACCTACAGTCGCTCAAAAAAGTATCCGAACACTACGGTTGATTATAGAATTCAGAAAAAATATCTGGCAACGATTATTTTTTTATAAATTAGTGGTCTGGCAACCTTCGTGTCACATGATTACAGAATTCAGGAAAAATATCTGGCAACGATTTCTTTAGAAATGAGTGATCTGGCAACCTTCGTGTCATGGCATCCTTCGTGTCACGTGACACGAAGGTTGCCAGATCACTCATTTCTAAAAAAAATCTTTGCCAGATATTTTTTCTGAATTCTGTAATCAACCGTAGTGTTCGGATACTTTTTTTCAGCGACTGTATTGTGTTTATGCCTGTGGAAGTCATGCGAACGGTTGAGATTAAATGGTTCTGCTTGGAAATGGTGGTTCAGCGAAGGCCGAAAATGCTGGTACACGCCATTGGCATGTTTATCGCCATTTGGATGCTTTTGAGAGAGGAAGAATTATAGGTCTATGTGAAGCTGGATGGACTACACATTGTGTTGCTGCCCACGTTCATCGGGATGCACGAACTGTTGGACACTGTTGGCAACAGTGGCGAAATGGACGTTCTGGTGTGCGTCGCAGAGGGACTGGTCAGCACAGTTTGATAGGCGGATTGTTCGACATGCTCTTTCGTCACCACAGAGCACTGCAGGCGATATTCGACAGACTGTGTCAGCAGCCATGAACGTCCCCATAACGACCCGATGGCAAGCCGAAAGTTGCATGAGGCACACCTGCGCTTCAGACAACCGTTACGTCGACTGCCATTGACTGCAAACCATTGCAGTGCTCGTGTGTTTAGTGATGAACCCCGTTTCTGTCTGGGTGCTGACGAACGACAGATCAGTGTATGGCGACAACCTGGCGAGAGGACAGATCCAGCTTTTCTTCGTGACCATCACACTGCCCATCATCCAGGTATAATGGATGGGGTGCTATTGGATATGACAGCAGGTCACCTCTTTTCCGCATCACGGAAACACTGACAGCTGCACAATACGTTAGTGCAATTCTGCAGCCCGTTTTGTTACCTTTCCTGGGAGGCATGCAGCAGCCCATTTTCCACTATGACAATGCCCGTGTACATACTGCTAGAGTCTCCAGACAATGTTTGCAACACGTTCAAGTATTGCCACGGCCAGCACGGTATCCAGATATATCCCCAATAGAAAATCTGTGGGACCACATTGGACGATGTGTGCAATCCTCTCATTGGCGGGGCGGGGGTGGCTCAGTCGGTAGCGCGCCAGGCTCAGTCAATCAGCAGTTCCCAGGTTCGAGTCCCAGCTGGGTCAGCGTTGAGATTTATCTCCGCAAAATTCCCCGCCCTGCCCACGGTCAATAGGGGACACCGATGGGCTTGGAAAGGCCGCCGTCCGTCGGATGGGACGTTAAGCCGTGGCCCCGTGTGCGGGAGAGACATACCCTGTGCACGTTAAAGAACACGCTGGATGGCCTTGACGGGAGGCTACCATCGGTCTCCCAACAGCTGTTCCAGTGGGTCCCCTCCCCCAACCTTCTCTGAGTCTTCGGGGTCCATGTGACCTGGCCATTTAGCCCATGGTGTGCAAAAAAGTGCCGTTCAGAGGTAAAACAACCCAACCTCTCACTGGCCAGCGAGTAATCTCAATGAATGATGGGAGCAAATCAACACTGCTTGGTGTGCAATTCCTGAGGGCCATATCCGTCGACTGCATCACCCCATGCCACGCCGTATTGCTGCTTGTATTGCCATTCACGGTGGTGCTACCTCCTACTGAGGCAGTCACATTGTGCTGCATTATCTCATCTTCTAACCGCTGTAAGTGGCTGCAAATTTAATATGTATTGCTATGTGTGTGCTACATTTCATCACTATCCCCTCAATCCTTCTGGGTAGGGCAATTTCAATGTCGTGCAGTGTATATCATTGGCTTATCTTCTTCGAATACATCTTTTGTGGCCGAGGTTTGATTCCCTGTTGTGTGGATCGGAATTTAAAGTGTTGCCTTTTAATTGAACAGAGATAAATCTCGAAGCTGGTACAGTCGCTCAAAAAAGTATCCGAACACTATGGTTGATTACAGAATTTAGAAAAAATATCTGGCAACGATTTTTTTTTAGAAATTAGTGATCTGGCAACCTTCGTGTCACGTGACACGAAGGTTGCCAGATCACTAATTTCTAAAAAAAACGTTGCCATATATTTTTTCTGAATTCTGTAATCAACCATAACGTTCGGATATTTTTTTGAGCGACTGTTCCCAGTAAATCGGAATCACTCCGAAAATAATTTCCGCTTTTTGCATCATTTACGTTGGGAAAACGAAAAAAAAAGCCACGAAATGTTCCTAAATGATTTTTAAAAAATCTTTCCCTTTTTTCCGAGAGCTCTAAGTACGAAACCCTCGAGAATCACCCAACCATTTAACTTCCACAGAAGCATCTCGGAGTGCTCGATCATACCAATCAACACACATTGCACGCTCCTTAAAAATGGAACGATCCCCGAACGAAAAAATATCTCTCTGCTCTTAATTCTCTACAAACTTCGTCATTTTCATTTAGGAAATTTGAATGAAAATGAGAGCAATTCTCATCTTTTTAATCCACCAAGGAGTAATATTTTTATTTTATTTCTTCTTTCTGAAGTCGCTCAACCAACACAAAAAAAATCTCTTTTTTTTCCTTTCGTCGTCTGTGAGTTCCCTCTATTCATTCTTGCGGAAATAATGCCTTTTTTTTTTCCTTTTTGAATCCAAACGAATCTCTTTCTCAGAGCAAACGACCCATCAATAGCCGTTTCGATCTCTTCCACTTCTTCTTCCTCTCACAGCCTTTTATCGTCTCTCACTCCCCCCTCTCCCCCCCCCCCGCCGATATTCCTTTCTTTTCGCTTCGAATACGATTAAATCGTCGAAATTCATCATCCAATTGAAAAGTGATTTTTTTTTTATCTCAGAGATTGTGTACAGGAGAGATTTTCTACGCCGATCCTTTTTCTTATTTTATTTCGGTTCTGAAACATTTTTTTTTCTGCTTTTACTTTCCTCTTAAATGACTTCTTCCTTCTGTCAACTTATTTCCGAGCTAATCACATCTTTCTCAAATTAAATAGACCTTTTCTTTTTGTCTCTCATTTTTCCGGTTTAATTTATTCTTCGAGATGAACGATATCGATATCCGACGTCCTATGGGTTGTTGGGTTGTTTTACCTCTGAGCGGCACTTTTTTGCACACCATGGGCTAAATAGCCAGGTCACATGGACCCCGAAGGCTCAGAGAAGGTTGGGGGAGGGGACCCACTGGAACAGCTGTTGGGAGACAGATGGTAGCCTCCCATGAAGGCCATCCAGCGTGTTCTTTAACGTGCACAGGGTATGGCTCTTCGGAACACGGGGCCACGACTTAACGTTACATCTGACGGACGGCGGGCTTTCCAAGCCCATCGGTGTCCCCTACTGACCGTGGGGAGGGCGGGGAATTTTGCGGAGATATATCTCAACGCTGACCCAGCTGGGACTCGAACCTGGGACCAACAGATTACAAGATTGGCGCGCTACCGATTCAGCCAACCCCGCCCCCTTCAATTTGATATAGCGGCACTTTTTTGCACACCATGGACTAAATGACTAGGTCACAAGGATCCCGAAGGCTCAGAGAATGTTCGGGGAGGGGACCCACTGGAACAGCTATTGGGAGACAGATGGTAGCCTCCCGTTAAGGCCATCCAGCGTGTTCTTTAACGTGCACAGGGTATGGCTCTCCCGCACAAGGGGCCACAGCTTAACGACCCACCCGACGGACGGCGGCCTTTCCAAGCCCATCGGTGTCCCCTACTGACCGTGGGCAGGGCGGTGAATTTTGCGGTGATATATCTCAACGCTGACCCAGCTGGGACTCGAACCTGGAAACTACAGATTACGAGCCTGGCGCGCTACCGACTGAGCCAACCCCGCTCTCTTCAATTTGATAAAGGTGAGAATAATTGTCTCTGAAAAAAAAAATTTTCCGAACACACTCATCCCTCGATTTACACGGTTCCGGTTTTATACGGTCAAGAGAATGCAACCAGATTATTTTTGTAAATACACTGTGTCATAAAACATCATATAAATATTGATTTTACAAAACAATTCTCGTTAAGTTCACATTTATCCTTCTTTCAAATTTCGTCTTCAGATTCGACAGTTTTTGTCTGCATTAACGTGGAATATATTTCGTGAACAAAAATAAATGTATGAGAAATTAAGCTGATCTGAATTTAGTGCAAATTAAATAACAAAAATAATGTTACATTAATGTTTACTATTATGGGATGAACTGATGTTTGGGTTGTTTTACCTCTGAGCGGCACTTTTTTTGCACACCATGGGATAAATGGCCAGGTCACAAGGACCACCAAGTCTCAGAGAAGGTTGGGGGAGGAGATCCACTGGAACTGCTGTTGGGGGACAGATGGTAGCCTCCCGTCAAGGCCATCCAGCGTGTTCTTTAACGTTGGGTTGTTTTACCTCTGAGCGGCACTTTTTTGCACACCATGGGCTAAATGGCCAGGTCACATGGGCCCCGAAGGCTCAGAGAAGGTTGGGGAGGGGACCCACTGGAACAGCTGTTGGGAGACAGATGGTAGCCTCCCGTCAAGGCCATCCAGCGTGTTCTTTAACGTTGGGTTGTTTTACTTCTGAGCGGCACTTTTTTTGCACACAATGGACTAAATGGCCAGGTCACATGGACCCCGAAGGTTCAGAGAAGGTTGGGGGAGGGGACCCACTGGAACAGCTGTTGGGAGACAGATGGTAGCCTCCCGTCAAGGCCATCCAGCGTGTTCTTTAACGCGCACAGTGTATGACTCTCCCGCAAACGGAGCCACGGCTTAACGTCCCATCCGACGGACGGTGACCTTTCCAAGCCCATCGGTGTCCCCTACTGACCGTGGGCAGGGCGGGGAATTTTGCGGAGATAAATCTCAATGCTGACCCAGCTGAGACTCGAACCTGGGAACTGCAGATTACGAGCCTGGCGCGCTACCGACTGAGCCACCCCGACGTCCTATGTCATTTCTGTCTGGATGTTCTCATTTTTTGAGACACAGGTGGAAGAAGACGAAGAAAAATAAAGTCACTTTTTATTCTCAGCTCGTCTTAAAGGGAGAAAACGATCAGCAATTGTTTTCGAATTGCTGTTGTCTTTCTGTACACATTGGACATTTTTTCTTGCACTTTTAAGAAATAAATTTTTGAAATCTTTTGCGATTCAACAAGTATTGCCTATCTTTTGTTACAGTTTCAGTTGCCACCGTTAGAGGCAGACAGGAAATCGAAAATAGCAAAAGACTGATATCGTAAACGATCCATTTCAGATCGGAAAAAATTCATGTTTAGGTTGGATTGTTTTACTTTTGAGTGGAACTTTTTTACATACAATGGACTAAATGGCCAAGTCACACGGACCTCGAAGGCTCAGAGAAGGTTGCGGTAGGGGACCCACTTAAACAGCTGTTGGGAAAAAGATGGTAGTTTTCCGTCAAGGCCATCCAACGTGTCCCTTAACGTGCCTGGATATGGCTCTCTCGCACATGGGACCACGCCTTAACATCCCATCTGACTCAGCGCTAACCCAGCTGGGACTCGAACCTGGGAACAGCAGATTACGAGCTGCAGTGATTCTCAACCTTTTATGCTTCTCTTACCCCCTGGAAATGTGTATGTAACTGGCGTACCCCTTGTATAGATAGATAAAACTATAGTTATAGTATAACAATGGGAATAAAATAAAACATATATATCAGTGGTTCTCAACCTTTTATGCTTCACGTACCCCCTGGAATTGTGTATGTAACTGGCGTACCCCTTGTATAGATAGATAAAACTATAGTTATAGTATAACAATGGGAATAAAGTAAAACATATATATCAGTGGTTCTCAACCTTTTATGCTTCACGTATACCCTGGAAATGTGTATGTAACTGGCGTACCCCTTGTATAGATAGATAAAACTATAGTTATAGTATAACAATGGGAATAAAATAAAACATATATATCAGTAGTTCTCAACCTTTTATGCTTCACGTACCCCCTGGAAATGTGTATGTAACTGGCGTACCCCTTGTATAGATAGATAAAACTATAGTTATAGTATAACAATGGGAATAAAATAAAACATATATATCAGTGGTTCTCAACCTTTTATGCTTCACGTATACCCTGGAAATGTGTATGTAACTGGCGTACCCCTTGTATAGATAGATAAAACTATAGTTATAGTATAACAATGGGAATAAAATAAAACATATATATCAGTAGTTCTCAACCTTTTATGCTTCACGTACCCCCTGGAAATGTGTATGTAACTGGCGTACCCCTTGTATAGATAGATAAAACTATAGTTATAGTATAACAATGGGAATAAAATAAAACATATATATCAGTGGTTCTCAACCTTTTATGCTTCACGTACCCCCTGGAAATGTGTATGTAACTGGCGTACCCCTTGTATAGATAGATAAAACTATAGTTATAGTATAACAATGGGAATAAAATAAAACATATATATCAGTGGTTCTCAACCTTTTATGCTTCACGTACCCCCTGGAAATGTGTATGTAACTGGCGTACCCCTTGTATAGATAGATAAAACTATAGTTATAGTATAACAATGGGAATAAAATAAAACATATATATCAGTGGTTCTCAACCTTTCATGCTTCACGTACCCCCTGGAAATGTGTATGTAACTGGCGTACCCCTTGTATAGATAGATAAAACTATAGTTATAGTATAACAATGGGAATAAAATAAAACATATATATCAGTGGTTCTCAACCTTTCATGCTTCACGTACCCCCTGGAAATGTGTATGTAACTGGCGTACCCCTTGTATAGATAGATAAAACTATAGTTATAGTATAACAATGGGAATAAAATAAAACATATATATCAGTGGTTCTCAACCTTTCATGCTTCACGTACCCCCTGGAAATGTGTATGTAACTGGCGTACCCCTTGTATAGATAGATAAAACTATAGTTATAGTATAACAATGGGAATAAAATAAAACATATATATCAGTGGTTCTCAACCTTTCATGCTTCACGTACCCCCTGGAAATGTGTATGTAACTGGCGTACCCCTTGTATAGATAGATAAAACTATAGTTATAGTATAACAATGGGAATAAAATAAAACATATATATCAGTGGTTCTCAACCTTTCATGCTTCACGTACCCCCTGGAAATGTGTATGTAACTGGCGTACCCCTTGTATAGATAGATAAAACTATAGTTATAGTATAACAATGGGAATAAAATAAAACATATATATCAGTGGTTCTCAACCTTTCATGCTTCACGTACCCCCTGGAAATGTGTATGTAACTGGCGTACCCCTTGTATAGATAGATAAAACTATAGTTATAGTATAACAATGGGAATAAAATAAAACATATATATCAGTGGTTCTCAACCTTTCATGCTTCACGTACCCCCTGGAAATGTGTATGTAACTGGCGTACCCCTTGTATAGATAGATAAAACTATAGTTATAGTATAACAATGGGAATAAAATAAAACATATATATCAGTGGTTCTCAACCTTTCATGCTTCACGTACCCCCTGGAAATGTGTATGTAACTGGCGTACCCCTTGTATAGATAGATAAAACTATAGTTATAGTATAACAATGGGAATAAAATAAAACATATATATCAGTGGTTCTCAACCTTTCATGCTTCACGTACCCCCTGGAAATGTGTATGTAACTGGCGTACCCCTTGTATAGATAGATAAAACTATAGTTATAGTATAACAATGAGGAATAAAATAAAACATATATATCAGTGGTTCTCAACCTTTCATGCTTCACGTACCCCCTGGAAATGTGTATGTAACTGGCGTACCCCTTGTATAGATAGATAAAACTATAGTTATAGTATAACAATGGGAATAAAATAAAACATATATATCAGTGGTTCTCAACCTTTCATGCTTCACGTACCCCCTGGAAATGTGTATGTAACTGGCGTACCCCTTGTATAGATAGATAAAACTATAGTTATAGTATAACAATGGGAATAAAATAAAACATATATATCAGTGGTTCTCAACCTTTCATGCTTCACGTACCCCCTGGAAATGTGTATGTAACTGGCGTACCCCTTGTATAGATAGATAAAACTATAGTTATAGTATAACAATGGGAATAAAATAAAACATATATATCAGTGGTTCTCAACCTTTCATGCTTCACGTACCCCCTGGAAATGTGTATGTAACTGGCGTACCCCTTGTATAGATAGATAAAACTATAGTTATAGTATAACAATGGGAATAAAATAAAACATATATATCAGTGGTTCTCAACCTTTCATGCTTCACGTACCCCCTGGAAATGTGTATGTAACTGGCGTACCCCTTGTATAGATAGATAAAACTATAGTTATAGTATAACAATGGGAATAAAATAAAACATATATATCAGTGGTTCTCAACCTTTCATGCTTCACGTACCCCCTGGAAATGTGTATGTAACTGGCGTACCCCTTGTATAGATAGATAAAACTATAGTTATAGTATAACAATGGGAATAAAATAAAACATATATATCAGTGGTTCTCAACCTTTCATGCTTCACGTACCCCCTGGAAATGTGTATGTAACTGGCGTACCCCTTGTATAGATAGATAAAACTATAGTTATAGTATAACAATGGGAATAAAATAAAACATATATATCAGTGGTTCTCAACCTTTCATGCTTCACGTACCCCCTGGAAATGTGTATGTAACTGGCGTACCCCTTGTATAGATAGATAAAACTATAGTTATAGTATAACAATGGGAATAAAATAAAACATATATATCAGTGGTTCTCAACCTTTCATGCTTCACGTACCCCCTGGAAATGTGTATGTAACTGGCGTACCCCTTGTATAGATAGATAAAACTATAGTTATAGTATAACAATGGGAATAAAATAAAACATATATATCAGTGGTTCTCAACCTTTCATGCTTCACGTACCCCCTGGAAATGTGTATGTAACTGGCGTACCCCTTGTATAGATAGATAAAACTATAGTTATAGTATAACAATGGGAATAAAATAAAACATATATATCAGTGGTTCTCAACCTTTCATGCTTCACGTACCCCCTGGAAATGTGTATGTAACTGGCGTACCCCTTGTATAGATAGATAAAACTATAGTTATAGTATAACAATGGGAATAAAATAAAACATATATATCAGTAGTTCTCAACCTTTTATGCTTCACGTACCCCCTGGAAATGTGTATGTAACTGGCGTACCCCTTGTATAGATAGATAAAACTATAGTTATAGTATAACAATGGGAATAAAATAAAACATATATATCAGTGGTTCTCAACCTTTTATGCTTCACGTACCCCCTGGAAATGTGTATGTAACTGGCGTACCCCTTGTATAGATAGATAAAACTATAGTTATAGTATAACAATGGGAATAAAATAAAACATATATATCAGTGGTTCTCAACCTTTTATGCTTCTCGTAACCCCTGGAAATGTGTATGTAACTGGCGTACCCCTTGTATAGATAGATAAAACTATAGTTATAGTATAACAATGGGAATAAAATAAAACATATATATCAGTGGTTCTCAACCTTTTATGCTTCACGTACCCCCTGGAAATGTGTATGTAACTGGCGTACCCCTTGTATAGATAGATAAAACTATAGTTATAGTATAACAATGGCAATAAAATAAAAGATATATATATCAGTGTTTCTCAACCTTATATGCTTCACGTACCCCCTGAAAATGTGTATGTAGCTGGCGTACCCCAT
The DNA here is from genome assembly GCA_038380435.1 of Ryuthela nishihirai. Lineage (NCBI taxonomy): Eukaryota > Metazoa > Arthropoda > Arachnida > Araneae > Heptathelidae > Ryuthela > Ryuthela nishihirai. The sequence continues at coordinate 85,752 of JAWZYU010000493.1, forward strand.
GTATAAATAAAATAAAAATAAAAATATAAATACCCCCTCAAGCAGCTGCTTGCCACAGAGGTCTGACAGGAGCCTGTCAGTTTATATGCCAAAGTAGAATATCTGAGAGGATAGATAGATAAAACTATAGTTATAGTATAACAATGGGAATAAAACAAAACATATATATCAGTGGTTCTCAACCTTTTATGCTTCACGTACCCCCTGGAAATGTGTATGTAACTGGCGTACCCCTTGTATAGATAGATAAAACTATAGTTATAGTATAACAATGGGAATAAAATAAAACATATATATCAGTGGTTCTCAACCTTTTATGCTTCACGTACCCCCTGGAAATGTGTATGTAACTGGCGTACCCCTTGTATACATAGATAAAACTATAGTTATAGTATAACAATGGGAATAAAATAAAACATATATATCAGTGGTTCTCAACCTTTTATGCTTCACGTACCCCCTGGAAATGTGTATGTAACTGGCGTACCCCTTGTATAGATAGATAAAACTATATTTATAGTATAACAATGGGAATAAAATAAAACATATATATCAGTGGTTCTCAACCTTTCATGCTTCACGTACCCCCTGGAAATGTGTATGTAACTGGCGTACCCCTTGTATAGATAGATAAACTATAGTTATAGTATAACAATGGGAATAAAATAAAACATATATATCAGTGGTTCTCAACCTTTCATGCTTCACGTACCCCCTGGAAATGTGTATGTAACTGGCGTACCCCTTGTATACATAGATAAAACTATAGTTATAGTATAACAATGGGAATAAAATAAAACATATATATCAGTGGTTCTCAACCTTTCATGCTTCATGTACCCCCTGGAAATGTGTATGCAACTGGCGTACCCCTTGTATAGATAGATAAAACTATAGTTATAGTATAACAATGGGAATAAAATAAAACATATATATCAGTGGTTCTCAACCTTTCATGCTTCACGTACCCCCTGGAAATGTGTATGTAACTGGCGTACCCCTTGTATAGATAGATAAAACTATAGTTATAGTATAACAATGGGAATAAAATAAAACATATATATCAGTGGTTCTCAACCTTTCATGCTTCACGTACCCCCTGGAAATGTGTATGTAACTGGCGTACCCCTTGTATAGATAGATAAAACTATAGTTATAGTATAACAATGGGAATAAAATAAAACATATATATCAGTGGTTCTCAACCTTTTATGCTTCACGTACCCCCTGGAAATGTGTATGTAACTGGCGTACCCCTTGTATAGATAGATAAAACTATAGTTATAGTATAACAATGGGAATAAAATAAAACATATATATCAGTGGTTCTCAACCTTTTATGCTTCACGTATACCCTGGAAATGTGTATGTAACTGGCGTACCCCTTGTATAGATAGATAAAACTATAGTTATAGTATAACAATGGGAATAAAATAAAACATATATTTCAGTGGTTCTCAAACTTTTATGCTTCACGTACCCCCTGGAATTGTGTATGTAACTGGCGTACCCCTTGTATAGATAGATAAAACTATAGTTATAGTATAACAATGGGAATAAAATAAAACATATATATCAGTGGTTCTCAACCTTTTATGCTTCACGTATACCCTGGAAATGTGTATGTAACTGGCGTACCCCTTGTATAGATAGATAAAACTATAGTTATAGTATAACAATGGGAATAAAATAAAACATATATATCAGTAGTTCTCAACCTTTTATGCTTCACGTACCCCCTGGAAATGTGTATGTAACTGGCGTACCCCTTGTATAGATAGATAAAACTATAGTTATAGTATAACAATGGGAATAAAATAAAACATATATATCAGTGGTTCTCAACCTTTTATGCTTCACGTATACCCTGGAAATGTGTATGTAACTGGCGTACCCCTTGTATAGATAGATAAAACTATAGTTATAGTATAACAATGGGAATAAAATAAAACATATATATCAGTAGTTCTCAACCTTTTATGCTTCACGTACCCCCTGGAAATGTGTATGTAACTGGCGTACCCCTTGTATAGATAGATAAAACTATAGTTATAGTATAACAATGGGAATAAAATAAAACATATATATCAGTGGTTCTCAACCTTTTATGCTTCACGTACCCCCTGGAAATGTGTATGTAACTGGCGTACCCCTTGTATAGATAGATAAAACTATAGTTATAGTATAACAATGGGAATAAAATAAAACATATATATCAGTGGTTCTCAACCTTTTATGCTTCACGTACCCCCTGGAAATGTGTATGTAACTGGCGTACCCCTTGTATAGATAGATAAAACTATAGTTATAGTATAACAATGGGAATAAAATAAAACATATATATCAGTGGTTCTCAACCTTTTATGCTTCACGTACCCCCTGGAAATGTGTATGTAACTGGCGTACCCCTTGTATAGATAGATAAAACTATAGTTATAGTATAACAATGGCAATAAAATAAAAGATATATATCAGTGTTTCTCAACCTTATATGCTTCACGTACCCCCTGAAAATGTGTATGTAGCTGGCGTACCCCATGTATAAATAAAATAAAAATAAAAATATAAATACCCCCTCAAGCAGCTGCTTGCCACAGAGGTCTGACAGGAGCCTGTCAGTTTATATGCCAAAGTAGAATATCTGAGAGGATAGATAGATAAAACTATAGTTATAGTATAACAATGGGAATAAAATAAAACATATATATCAGTGGTTCTCAAACTTTTATGCTTCACGTACCCCCTGGAAATGTGTATGTAACTGGCGTACCCCTTGTATAGATAGATAAAACTATAGTTAGAGTATAACAATGGGAATAAAATAAAACATATATATCAGTGGTTCTCAACCTTTTATGCTTCACGTACCCCCTGGAAATGTGTATGTAACTGGCGTACCCCTTGTATAGATAGATAAAACTATAGTTATAGTATAACAATGGGAATAAAATAAAACATATATATCAGTGGTTCTCAACCTTTTATGCTTCACGTACCCCCTGGAAATGTGTATGTAACTGGCGTACCCCTTGTATAGATAGATAAAACTATAGTTATAGTATAACAATGGGAATAAAATAAAACATATATATCAGTGGTTCTCAACCTTTTATGCTTCACGTACCCCCTGGAAATGTGTATGTAACTGGCGTACCCCTTGTATAGATAGATAAAACTATAGTTATAGTATAACAATGGGAATAAAATAAAACATATATATCAGTGGTTCTCAACCTTTTATGCTTCACGTACCCCCTGGAAATGTGTATGTAACTGGCGTACCCCTTGTATAGATAGATAAAACTATAGTTATAGTATAACAATGGGAATAAAATAAAACATATATATCAGTGGTTCTCAACCTTTCATGCTTCACGTACCCCCTGGAAATGTGTATGTAACTGGCGTACCCCTTGTATAGATAGATAAAACTATAGTTATAGTATAACAATGGGAATAAAATAAAACATATATATCAGTGGTTCTCAACCTTTCATGCTTCACGTACCCCCTGGAAATGTGTATGTAACTGGCGTACCCCTTGTATAGATAGATAAAACTATAGTTATAGTATAACAATGGGAATAAAATAAAACATATATATCATTGGTTCTCAACCTTTCATGCTTCACGTACCCCCTGGAAATGTGTATGTAACTGGCGTACCCCTTGTATAGATAGATAAAACTATAGTTATAGTATAACAATGGGAATAAAATAAAACATATATATCAGTGGTTCTCAACCTTTCATGCTTCACGTACCCCCTGGAAATGTGTATGTAACTGGCGTACCCCTTGTATAGATAGATAAAACTATAGTTATAGTATAACAATGGGAATAAAATAAAACATATATATCAGTGGTTCTCAACCTTTCATGCTTCACGTACCCCCTGGAAATGTGTATGTAACTGGCGTACCCCTTGTATAGATAGATAAAACTATAGTTATAGTATAACAATGGGAATAAAATAAAACATATATATCAGTGGTTCTCAACCTTTCATGCTTCACGTACCCCCTGGAAATGTGTATGTAACTGGCGTACCCCTTGTATAGATAGATAAAACTATAGTTATAGTATAACAATGGGAATAAAATAAAACATATATATCAGTGGTTCTCAACCTTTCATGCTTCACATACCCCCTGGAAATGTGTATGTAACTGGCGTACCCCTTGTATAGATAGATAAAACTATAGTTATAGTATAACAATGGGAATAAAATAAAACATGTATATCAGTGGTTCTCAACCTTTTATGCTTCACGTACCCCCTGGAAATGTGTATGTAACTGGCGTACCCCTTGTATAGATAGATAAAACTATAGTTATAGTATAACAATGGCAATAAAATAAAAGATATATATCAGTGGTTCTCAACCTTTTATGCTTCACGTACCCCCTGGAAATGTGTATGTAACTGGCGTACCCCTTGTATATATAGATAAAACTATAGTTATAGTATAACAATGGGAATAAAATAAAACATATATATCAGTGGTTCTCAACCTTTTATGCTTCACGTACCCCCTGTGTATGTAACTGGCGTAACCCTTGTATAGATAGATAAAACTATAGTTATAGTATAACAATGGGAATAAAATAAAACATATATATCAGTGGTTCTCAACCTTTTATGCTTCACGTACCCCCTGGAAATGTGTATGTAACTGGCGTACCCGTTGTATAGATAGATAAAACTATAGTTATAGTATAACAATGGGAATAAAATAAAACATATATATCAGTGGTTCTCAACCTTTTATGCTTCACGTACCCCCTGGAAATGTGTATGTAACTGGCGTACCCCTTGTATAGATAGATAAAACTATAGTTATAGTATAACAATGGGAATAAAATAAAACATATATATCAGTGGTTCTCAACCTTTTATGCTTCACGTACCCCCTGGAAATGTGTATGTAGCTGGCGTACCGCATGTATAGATAGATAAAACTATAGTTTTAGTATAACAATGGGAATAAAATAAAACATATATATCAGTAGTTCTCAACCTTTTATGCTTCACGTACCCCCTGGAAATGTGTATGTAACTGGCGTACCCCTTGTATAGATAGATAAAACTATAGTTATAGTATAACAATGGGAATAAAATAAAACATATATATCAGTGGTTCTCAACCTTTTATGCTTCACGTACCCCCTGGAAATGTGTATGTAACTGGCGTACCCCTTGTATAGATAGATAAAACTATAGTTATAGTATAACAATGGGAATAAAATAAAACATATATATCAGTGGTTCTCAACCTTTTATGCTTCACGTACCCCCTGGAAATGTGTATGTAACTGGCGCACCCCTTGTATAGATAGATAAAACTATAGTTATAGTATAACAATGGGAATAAAATAAAACATATATATCAGTGGTTCTCAACCTTTTATGCTTCACGTACCCCCTGGAAATGTGTATGTAACTGGCGCACCCCTTGTATAGATAGATAAAACTATAGTTATAGTATAACAATGGGAATAAAATAAAACATATATATCAGTGGTTCTCAACCTTTCATGCTTCACGTACCCCCTGGAAATGTGTATGTAACTGGCGTACCCCTTGTATAGATAGATAAAACTATAGTTATAGTATAACAATGGGAATAAAATAAAACATATTGTTACGACAGAAGGAATCTGGCAACCGAAAGCAAAAAGTTTCAGCCAACGAATTGAACTTTGGGAGAATTTGGAGAAGAGTGGAGCGTTAACGGTTTTGTATTGTAACGGTCGTTGTATTGTAACGGTCGTGAGTTCGAAAATGGACGGTGAGCTGTTCTGAGACAGTGCGCGTAAGTATCAAGAAGTAACTTGATGTGTTGTGTATACGCGGAAGGATAAAAGTGGGATCTTTTATCGTTAAGTATCAAGAAGTAACTTGATGTGTTGTGTATACACGGAAGTATAAAAGTGGGAACTTTTATGGCTAACTTCGAATGTCTACACGGACTGTCTTTTTGTTCGGCTAGTGTGTGAAAAGTTATTAGCACAGGACGAGAATTGGTTTACGAGTGAAGATCTTCGGGTGACCTGGTAAATCAAGTAAAAGGTAGTATTTTGGTAAAATACACAGAGCTGATATTGTGTGCTCTACGCAGGAAGATTGATGACTTGTGCATGTTAATAGTTGATTTGTTAATAAGATACTTCATCCATATTTCCTTTGTAACAATTTACCTTGTATTGAATTTGGTTTTGAAATATAGCTTTTAATACTCACGCTCAGTGGCTATCCATTTTTGTAATCCGCAACATTTGGTGTCAGAAGTGGGATTAATTAATTGAATGCCGTTAACTAGAAGTATGGATGAATTAGTAAAGTTGATAAATAGCTTCAAAGCCGATATGACGACGCTGATGACTGATATGAAAGCCGAAATAGCGACACAAAATAGTACATTAGATGAAATGATCAGTCAAAATGGTAAAATGATAGCCGCAATGGCTACACAAAATAATGAAAAGGAAAAAGAGAAAGGCAACTCATATCAAAATGTGAATCCAAAACCAATAGGTGAAATTTGCAAAACTAATAGCACTGGAGGTAACATTACAGATGAACAATGTTTTAAAGATGCTAACCATAAGAATATTGTTGAGCAGTATAAAAATTATAGGAACAAAATTATGCAAGAAGCGAGAGCTGGTAGAGATGTTGTTACAGTTACAGTTAAGACAACGAAATTGGTTGAAGATGAATATATCTCCAGCAGTGGGAGCTATAGTACAGATGAACATAATGCTGAGGCGGGAAAGAAACGATGCAGAACCAGAAAACATTCCAAGATCCTTTGCTATCTGAAAAAGAAGCAATTTAAGAAACGATGCGGAACCAGAAAACATTCCGGGATTCTTCGCTGTCTGAAAAAGAAGCAATGTAGATTCAATTCGTTTCTACAAAATTCGATGGACAGGAGAAGCTCGCTGGGGCAGCGGCGTTCTGATGAAGCCATATGGATTGAAGAGATCTCGAGAGAGATGGAGAAAGTGCGAGAAGACTGCGAGAGGAAGACTACAAAAGAATCGAATCTTCGCAAGAAAGGAGAATCTCGAAATGTGGATCTGCTACTGGAAATCAAGAAACGTAGAGATAGCACAGATAATGCCTTTGACCACGCAACTACTGGTGATGCATGGCAGAGTGTCTATGTCGCTGGTGACATGTCTAGGAACTGTGAAGAACAATCAGAGAGCTGTGAGACTATACAGTATGCTTTGCACTTCAAAATACCTAGGTATACAAGTCTGGCACGATCTGAAGAGAGATCCACACGAAAGGTATTCTATTCCTCGCTGTCAGCAAAATGCGTCATGGACAATTATCGCAAAGGCAGAGTAGCGAGTGGTAATGAGGGGGAACGAAACAGAGTTTACGTTTCGCAGAGTGGTCTGAGTAAAGCAGAGGCGTCCATTCATCATAGATACAAAGTGCCATTCGACGTTACCCGGGAAGTCGGAGAGATTTTTCCAAAACATATAGCCACACTCGAATCGTTTATAGAAAGTGGGGATTTAAGAAAGAAGAATTCCGAAGAATGGCTTAGAAGCGTAACAGGTGATGCTAGTAAAGGAGCTTCAGGCAGAGACAGTACTTCAAAGACTAACTTTCTGGATGAAACTAAGCCTCAGAGTTACGATCAGAGAGAAGTGAATCCCTCAGATAATTTCAACGTAGCCACGCTGAATTTCTTTTCTGAACAGTCAATGTGCAGATTTGGACATTATAACCATTTAGATTATAAGGATATAGAAAAGTTTTATCACGACTACAAGAGCTCTAAAGTGGACAATATCATGTTACAAAACTCGTCGCTGATCTCCAGAATGAACAATTTGGCAATCATGACTGATATTTCCCTGGTTAATTGCAATGAGAGCTCCAAGAAGGTGAATTCGGAAGAAACAACAACTATGACCTCTTCGGGTCATGTGTTTTGCTGGAGACCTGAGTGGCGCCATCGGATGGTGGATAAACACAGCACAGGAGGTGTCAGCGACAAAGTGAGTCTTGTCTTGGCTCCTGCACTTGCTGCTTTAGGTCTCAAGGTCCCTATGATCTCCGGTCGTGCTCTCCAATTGATGGGAGATACTCTGTACAAATTGGAATCCATCCCTGGCTTCACAGTCGAATGCACTAAAGATAAAATCGAGCAGATGATGGAAGACGTCGGATGCTGCATCGTAGGACAGACAGTGGAACTGGTGCCAACAGATGAGATTTACCGCTGCAAGGATCTGATGGCTACCATAGATAGCGTTCCTCTAATGATATGCTCAATTGTGTCCAAAAAGCTGGCTGAAGGAGTGTGTGCTTTGGTTTATGATGTTGAATTCGGAAAAGGAGCTATTGATCTCATCAGTACAGAAGATGTTGCTGTTGATTTAGTTAAGAAAGTGGTTGCAGCATCACAAGCTCGTGGAATGGAGAGTTTGAGTTGTTCAGCTGTTATCAGCAACATGGATTCACCTCTTGAAAACTCTGTTGACAACTCTCTGGAAGTGATGGAAGCTGTTCAGTGTTTCCTTGGTAACGGATCCTTGGAACTGCAAGAGCTCGTCGAAGAGTTAGGAGGAGAACTTCTGCGTTTGGTGAACATTGTGGATAATAGGGTAGATGAAGCATCACGTGTCTGCAAGGTTCTGCATAACGGCAATGCTTTGAACAAGTTTCATAACATGTTAATAGAACAAGGAGTATCTGAAGATGTTGCAAGCTGGCTATGTGAAGGTAAAACAGAAAAAATATTGCTAGCAGCCCGACACATCACTGATTTCACTTATACAGGAGAAACAGGTAAGGTTGTCGGATTAGAAGCTGCAGTTCTAGCAAGAGTATGGAAGGAGGAGATGGACCGAAGAGCTAAAAAGAATTATGGAGCTGATATTATATTTGTGAAGCACCTTGGGGATCAAATGGAATCAGGTGAAATATGGCTGAAGGTTCATCACGACAGTTCTGAATTAAGGGAAAGTCAACTGACAAAAGGGTCAGACTGGAGGATGAAACTCCTCCCTAGATTTTATGTCACTAATGACTTTCATTCCTTGTTACTGTTGATAGAAGTAAAAATCCAAAGAAGAAAACTTTCGACAAAGAAGAAAACTTTTTACAGGTTTTGCACGAAAACTCTTAGTCGATTCTTCTCCCTGCGGAGACATAAACGTGTTCACAAGGGCTATAGGCCTTACACGTATTATATTTGTGGACGAGGCTTCAGTCAGAAAAGAAATCTAAGTCATAATGAGATTCGCTTTCATTTTGACACAGACGTGGAATATCGCATTCGTCGACGTCCAGCTACAAAGTGCAAGGTGGTTCACGTGGATCGTTTGACCCCGTTTCATCGAAGAACTGAAGAAACTTTGGAATCCAGAATTGTTCGGGACGAACAAGACCTAGGAAGGGGGCAGTGTTACGACAGAAGGAATCTGGCAACCGAAAGCAAAAAGTTTCAGCCAACGAATTGAACTTTGGGAGAATTTGGAGAAGAGTGGAGCGTTAACGGTTTTGTATTGTAACGGTCGTTGTATTGTAACGGTCGTGAGTTCGAAAATGGACGGTGAGCTGTTCTGAGACAGTGCGCGTAAGTATCAAGAAGTAACTTGATGTGTTGTGTATACGCGGAAGGATAAAAGTGGGATCTTTTATCGTTAAGTATCAAGAAGTAACTTGATGTGTTGTGTATACACGGAAGTATAAAAGTGGGAACTTTTATGGCTAACTTCGAATGTCTACACGGACTGTCTTTTTGTTCGGCTAGTGTGTGAAAAGTTATTAGCACAGGACGAGAATTGGTTTACGAGTGAAGATCTTCGGGTGACCTGGTAAATCAAGTAAAAGGTAGTATTTTAGTAAAATACACAGAGCTGATATTGTGTGCTCTACGCAGGAAGATTGATGACTTGTGCATGTTAATAGTTGATTTGTTAATAAGATACTTCATCCATATTTCCTTTGTAACAATTTACCTTGTATTGAATTTGGTTTTGAAATATAGCTTTTAATACTCACGCTCAGTGGCTATCCATTTTTGTAATCCGCAACAATATATATCAGTGGTTCTCAACCTTTTATGCTTCACGTACCCCCTGGAAATGTGTATGTAACTGGCGTACCCCTTGTATAGATAGATAAAACTATAGTTATAGTATAACAATGGGAATAAAATAAAACATATTGTTACGACAGAAGGAATCTGGCAACCGAAAGCAAAAAGTTTCAGCCAACGAATAAGAACGTTGGGAGAATTTGGAGAAGAAGAGTGGAGCGTTAACGGTCGTTTTTGTATTGTAACGGTCGTTGTGTTGGAACGGTCGGAGAGTTCGAAAATGGACGGTGAGCTGTTCTGAGACAGCGCGCGTAAGTATCAAGAAGTAACTTGATGTGTTGTGTATACGCGGAAGGATAAAAGTGGGATCTTTTATCGTTAAGTATCAAGAAGTAACTTGATGTGTTGTGTATACGCGGAAGTATAAAAGTGGGAACTTTTATGGCTAACTTCGAATGTCTACACGGACTGTCTTTTTGTTCGGCTAGTGTGTGAAAAGTTATTAGCACAGGACGAGAATTGGTTTACGAGTGAAGATCTTCGGGTGACCTGGTAAATCAAGTAAAAGGTAGTATTTAGTAAAATACAGAGCTGATGTTGTGTGCTCTACGCAGGAAGATTGATGACTGGTGCATGTTAATAGTTGATTTGTTAATAAGATACTTCATCCATATTTCCTTTGTAACAATTTACCTTGTATTGAATTTGGTTTTGAAATATAGCTTTTAATACTCACGCTCAGTGGCTATCCATTTTTGTGATCCGCAACATTTGGTGTCAGGAGTGGGATAATTTATTGAATGCCGTTAACTAGAAGTATGGATGAATTAGTAAAGTTGATAAATAGCTTGAAAGCCGATATGGCTACACAAATGAATGACATTAAAAATCAAAATAATGACTTGAAAGCCGATATGGCTACACAAATGAATGACATTAAAAGTCAAAATAATGACTTGAAAGCCGATATGGCTACACAGATGAATGACATTAAAAGTCAAAGTAATGACTTGAAAGCCGAAATGGCCGCACAAAATAATGAGTTGAGAACGGAGATAGTTTCTCAAAAAGATGATTTGAAAGCCGAAATAGCGGCACAAAATACTGAGATGAGAGCTGAAGTGGCTTCTCAAATTGATAAGATTTCTGATAAGTGTAAGGACATTATGACCGAACTAAATAGTGTAAAAGATGATCTTGATAGTGTTAAGTTAGATTATAAACATGAAATTGAAATTGTAAAAAGTGATTGTGAACGCCAGTTTCAGATTTTGAGAAATGAAATGTTACCTTCTGCCTGTGATAATAATAATTCTAGTGGAAATAATGTTATTACACATATCGCTAAAAATACAACTAAACCTTCTACATATGATGGTCAATCATCTTGGACAGTATTTAAAACACAATTCGAAGTTATCGCTACAGCCAATGAGTGGAATGAATTCCAAAAGGCCAGTTTTCTTGCAGCTTCCTTAAGAAATTCTGCTGCGGAAGTTTTGCAGTCTGTTCCAGAAGAAAAACGACTTGATTATCAAAGTCTAGTTTCTGCATTAGAACTAAGGTTTGGTGATAGTTATTTAAAACAATATTACGTGACTCAATTTAAACATCGCATGCAGAAAAATGGTGAAACTTTGCAAGAGCTTGCTAGTGATATTGAGCGTCTAGCTAGATTGGCTTATAGTAACTGTCCACCAGAAATTCAAGATAATTTAGCTCAATTACAATTTATTGATGCTATTGCTGACCCTGACACTCAGCAATCTCTGAGGATGTTGGAAGGTGAATCCTTAAAGTCAGCTGTGGTACATGCTATGAAATACGAGTGCTCCAGGCTTTCCTCCCGAGCGAACAAACGTGCAGTGAGATTTGTGAGTGCAGAAGAAACTGCAGAAAAGGATAATGAAATGAAAGAACTAACCAAAGCCATACTATCCGTTTTGAAAGATATAAAAGGTTCTTCAAAACCTACAACAGACCTCCAGTGTTGGAATTGTGGCAAGACCGGACACATTCGTACCAACTGCACTAGGAAACGAATGAGGAGTCCAAGTCCATCAACTAGACAACAAGATCAGGGAAACAGAAAATTAGTCAATCTTGCGAGGCAAAGGCTGGTTGTTGATTGGTTGGCCCCAGGGGAAGTCGCCCACGTTTCAACATTACATGGCGATAATAATGGATTAGTAGCTGATGGAGCCATAAATGGAATGCCTTGCCGTATGATAGTCGACACTGGTGCAAATGTAACTTTACTCAGAACGGATATAATAAAGAAAATAATACCTCACCCAAACTTGAATACTACACAGTCTAGAATAAGCCTACAAACGGCCACTGGAGATCGTGCAAAAGTTCATGGAAAAATAGAACTTAATATTCGAGTTGGTAGCTGTCTGGTTCGCCATCCTGTTTACATCGCTGACATCTACGACGAATGCATATTAGGCCTTGATTTTCTTAAGAAACATGGATTCAACATTAGACCCAGTGATAACCTACTCATCTATGAGACAGAAGAGATTCCTCTGCTTAGCCGGACGTCTGATTCTTTATCAAGCGTAACTCCAATATTAGTGACGGAAGACACAGAGATCCCAGCACAAAGTGAAGTTATAGTCCGTGGACATCGGGCGGAGACTTCTGGGGCCTTCCGATTGGCAGTTACTGATGCCTCTGGTAAAGGAGCTTTGGCTCATAATATCCTGGTTGCAAGGACTTTAGTCAGAATAGATAAAGAACAGATCCCTATCAGAGTGATGAACTGTAACAAATCCAGCAGAATGTTAAAAAAAGGTGAGGAATTAGCAATATGTGAAGCTGTTACCTGTGTAACAAGTATAAATAAAATAGAAGTTACCGATTCACATCAAAATCATACAGACATCCCATCTCATCTTACTGAATTATGGAGAGAAACAAGACAAATATTAACTGAAAACCAAGCTGTTAAGGCCGAGAACTTATTAAAAGAATTTTCTGACATTTTTTCTGCCACATCAAATGATTATGGTCGTACTAACCTGACAGAACATAAAATCAACACTGGTGATTCTCCTCCAGTCCATCTGCCGGCAAGAAGGCTTCCATTGGCAAAAAGAGAGGAGACGGAACAACTCATAAAGGACATGGAAGCTCAGGGCATTATAGAACCATCACAGAGTCCCTGGACATCACCAGTAGTTCTTGTCAAGAAAAAGGATGGATCTACACGATTTTGTGTAGATTATCGCAGATTAAATGACGTAACAAAGAAAGATTCCTTTCCTTTACCCAGGATTGACGATACACTAGACACTTTATCTGGGTCAGAATGGTTCTCAACATTAGATTTAAAGAGCGGCTATTGGCAAGTTGGTATACGTCCTGAAGACCGTGAGAAAACAGCTTTCAGTACAGGGAATGGACTTTGGCAGTTTAAGGTGATGCCATTTGGACTTTGTAATGCACCTGCCACATTTGAGCGACTAATGGAGTCAGTGCTCAAAGGTTTGTCTTTGGAGGTCTGCCTGGTTTACTTGGACGACATCATAGTTCTTGGAAGAACTTTTGAAGAACATTTGAGAAATCTTCGTCAAGTATTTGAAAAACTTAAGGCAGCCAAGTTAAAATTGGGACCGACAAAGTGTAAACTGTTCCAGCAAGAAGTTCATTACCTTGGTCATGTGATCACTACAGCAGGGATTAAGACTGATCCTAGTAAGATAGAAGCTGTAAGAGACTGGCCTCCACCACAAGATGTTCATCAACTTCGTAGTTTTATTGGACTTTGCACCTACTATAGAAGATTTGTCAAAGGTTTCTCCAACATCGCAAGGCCATTACATCGTCTGACAGAAGAGGGCCAGCGGTTTATGTGGACCACCGAATGCGATATAGCCTTTCAACAGCTAAAGAAAACTCTTTCCACAGCACCAGTGCTAGCGTACCCACAAACTGGAAAACAATTCGTGATAGATACTGACGCAAGTAACACAGGAGTTGGTGCTGTGCTTTCACAAGAACAAGACGGACAAGAGAGAGTTATTGCATACTTTAGTAAAACTTTATCCAAACCAGAGCGGAATTACTGTGTAACACGCAAAGAACTGTTAGCAATAGTAAAAGCAATAGAACATTTTCATCATTATCTCTATGGCCAGAAATTCCTTATACGTACTGATCATGCTGCACTTAGATGGTTATTAAACTTCAAAAACCCTGAAGGACAAATCGCTAGGTGGATACAACGGTTACAAGAATACGATTTCTCCATCGAACATCGAAGTGGCAAAATGCATAAGAATGCAGATGCTCTTTCCAGGCGCCCATGCATTGACTACTGTAAACATTGCTATAATGCAGAACTGAAATTTGGAACTAAAGAGATAATGCCCATAAGACAAATAGTATCGACACAAACAAACAATGACACCCCTAACATCTGGAATCCAATTGAAATCAGGAAGGCTCAACTAGATGATGAAGACATAAAACCAATATTAGAATTGATTGAAAAATCTGATGTAAGACCTAATTGGGAGCAAATCTCGAGGTATAGTCCAACTACTAAAAGTTACTGGGCACAGTGGGACTCCTTAAAAATGAAAGACGGAGTATTATACAGAAGATGGGAGAATCCCACTGGACGGCTGATCCGTTGGCAGATAATCCTTCCTCGATCCCGAGTGGAACTTGTGATGAAAGATGTACATGATAGTGCCACTGGAGGACACTTCGGTGTTAATAAGACATTAGCCAAAGCCAGGGAACGATTTCATTGGTTGAAAAGTAGGGCAGACGTTGAGAGATGGTGTAGGCAATGTGAAGCCTGTGCAGCAAAGAAAGGCCCTAAGACTAGGAGTCGGGGTAAGCTGCAGACGTATAACGTTGGTGCCCCTTTTGAAAGAATAGCCATTGATGTAATGGGTCCGTTTCCTAGAACTGATGATGGAAATCGATATTTATTAGTGGTAATGGATTATTTCACAAAGTGGCCTGAGGTATATCCCATCCAAGACCAGGAAGCAACAACAGTGGCTGAGATGATAGTTAATAACTTCATTAGTAGGTATGGAGTACCTTTACAACTCCACTCTGATCAAGGACGGAATTTTGAATCCAATGTGTTTAAAGGCATCTGTCAACTATTAGGCATTCAGAAAACCAGAACAACTCCCTTACACCCTCAGTCGGATGGTATGGTTGAAAGGTTCAATAGAACAATTGCTCAGCATTTAGCATTATTTGTGAACGACCACCAACGTGACTGGGATCGCCATGTACCACTCCTTTTGCTGGCATATAGAACGGCAGTGCATGAGACAACTGGACAGACACCTTCCATGATGATTTTTGGAAGAGAGTTACGTCTTCCCTGTGACCTTTTATATGGTCGGCCCGAAACAATGCCTGTGTCCACTCCACAATACGTACAAGAATTGCAACAACGACTAGAAGAAATCCATCACTCCGTTAGACATAACATCGACATAACAAGTGACAGAACCAAAACAAGATATGACAGTAAAATAAATGGAACTATTTTCAATCAAGGAGATCTTGTCTGGCTATACAGTCCACATAGAAAGAAAGGACTATCTCCAAAACTTCAGAAACCTTGGGAAGGTCCATATACAATAGTTAACAGGATTAATGACGTGGTATATCGCATTCGTCGACGTCCAGCTACAAAGTGCAAGGTGGTTCACGTGGATCGTTTGGCCCCGTTTCATCGAAGAACTGAAGAAACTTTGGAATCCAGAATTGTTCGGGACGAACAAGACCTAGGAAGGGGGCAGTGTTACGACAGAAGGAATCTGGCAACCGAAAGCAAAAAGTTTCAGCCAACGAATAAGAACGTTGGGAGAATTTGGAGAAGAAGAGTGGAGCGTTAACGGTCGTTTTTGTATTGTAACGGTCGTTGTGTTGGAACGGTCGGAGAGTTCGAAAATGGACGGTGAGCTGTTCTGAGACAGCGCGCGTAAGTATCAAGAAGTAACTTGATGTGTTGTGTATACGCGGAAGGATAAAAGTGGGATCTTTTATCGTTAAGTATCAAGAAGTAACTTGATGTGTTGTGTATACGCGGAAGTATAAAAGTGGGAACTTTTATGGCTAACTTCGAATGTCTACACGGACTGTCTTTTTGTTCGGCTAGTGTGTGAAAAGTTATTAGCACAGGACGAGAATTGGTTTACGAGTGAAGATCTTCGGGTGACCTGGTAAATCAAGTAAAAGGTAGTATTTAGTAAAATACAGAGCTGATGTTGTGTGCTCTACGCAGGAAGATTGATGACTGGTGCATGTTAATAGTTGATTTGTTAATAAGATACTTCATCCATATTTCCTTTGTAACAATTTACCTTGTATTGAATTTGGTTTTGAAATATAGCTTTTAATACTCACGCTCAGTGGCTATCCATTTTTGTGATCCGCAACAATATATATCAGTGGTTCTCAACCTTTTATGCTTCACGTACCCCCTGGAAATGTGTATGTAACTGGCGCACCCCTTGTATAGATAGATAAAACTATAGTTATAGTATAACAATGGGAATAAAATAAAACATATATATCAGTGGTTCTCAACCTTTTATGCTTCACGTACCCCCTGGAAATGTGTATGTAACTGGCGCACCCCTTGTATAGATAGATAAAACTATAGTTATAGTATAACAATGGGAATAAAATAAAACATATATATCAGTGGTTCTCAACCTTTCATGCTTCACGTACCCCCTGGAAATGTGTATGTAACTGGCGTACCCCTTGTATAGATAGATAAAACTATAGTTATAGTATAACAATGGGAATAAAATAAAACATGTATATCAGTGGTTCTCAACCTTTTATGCTTCACGTACCCCCTGGTAATGTGTATGTAACTGGCGTACCCCTTGTATAGATAGATAAAACTATAGTTATAGTATAACAATGGCAATAAAATAAAAGATATATATCAGTGGTTCTCAACCTTATATGCTTCACGTACCCCCTGGAAATGTGTACGTAGCTGGCGTACCCCTTGTATAGATAGATAAAACTATAGTTATAGTATAACAATGGGAATAAAATAAAACATATATATCAGTGGTTCTCAACCTTTTATGCTTCACGTACCCCCTGGAAATGTGTATGTAACTGGCGTACCCCTTGTATAGATAGATAAAACTATAGTTATAGTATAACAATGGGAATAAAATAAAACATATATATAAGTGGTTCTCAACCTTTTATGCTTCACGTACCCCCTGGAAATGTGTATGTAACTGGCGTACCCCTTGTATAGATAGATAAAACTATAGTTATAGTATAACAATGGGAATAAAATAAAATATATATATCAGTGGTTCTCAACCTTTTATGCTTCACGTACCCCCTGGAAATGTGTATGTAACTGGCGTACCCCTTGTATAGATAGATAAAACTATAGTTATAGTATAACAATGGGAATAAAATAAAACATATATATCAGTGGTTCTCAACCTTTCATGCTTCACGTACCCCCTGGAAATGTGTATGTAACTGGCGTACCCCTTGTATAGATAGATAAAACTATAGTTATAGTCTAACAATGGGAATAAAATAAAACATGTATATCAGTGGTTCTCAACCTTTTATGCTTCACGTACCCCCTGGTAATGTGTATGTAACTGGCGTACCCCTTGTATAGATAGATAAAACTATAGTTATAGTATAACAATGGCAATAAAATAAAAGATATATATCAGTGGTTCTCAACCTTATATGCTTCACGTACCCCCTGGAAATGTGTACGTAGCTGGCGTACCCCATGTATAGATAGATAAAACTATAGTTATAGTATAACAATGGGAATAAAATAAAACATATATATCAGTGGTTCTCAACCTTTTATGCTTCACGTACCCCCTGGAAATGTGTATGTAACTGGCGTACCCCTTGTATAGATAGATAAAACTATAGTTATAGTATAACAATGGGAATAAAATAAAACATATATATAAGTGGTTCTCAACCTTTTATGCTTCACGTACCCCCTGGAAATGTGTATGTAACTGGCGTACCCGTTGTATAGATAGATAAAACTATAGTTATAGTATAACAATGGGAATAAAATAAAACATATATATCAGTGGTTCTCAACCTTTTATGCTTCACGTACCCCCTGGAAATGTGTATATAACTGGCGTACCACTTGTATAGATAGATAAAACTATAGTTATAGTATAACAATGGCAATAAAATAAAAGATATATATCAGTGGTTCTCAACCTTATATGCTTCACGTACCCCCTGGAAATGTGTACGTAGCTGGCGTACCCCATGTATAGATAGATAAAACTATAGTTATAGTATAACAATGGGAATAAAATAAAACATATATATCAGTGGTTCTCAACCTTTTATGCTTCACGTACCCCCTGGAAATGTGTATGTAACTGGCGTACCCCTTGTATAGATAGATAAAACTATAGTTATAGTATAACAATGGGAATAAAATAAAACATGTATATCAGTGGTTCTCAAACTTTTATGCTTCACGTACCCCCTGGTAATGTGTATGTAACTGGCGTACCCCTTGTATAGATAGATAAAACTATAGTTATAGTATAACAATGGGAATAAAATAAAACATATATATCAGTGGTTCTCAACCTTTTATGCTTCACGTACCCCCTGGAAATGTGTATGTAACTGGCGTACCCCTTGTATAGATAGATAAAACTATAGTTATAGTATAACAATGGGAATAAAATAAAACATATATATCAGTAGTTCTCAACCTTTTATGCTTCACGTACCCCCTGGAAATGTGTATGTAACTGGCGTACCCCTTGTATAGATAGATAAAACTATAGTTATAGTATAACAATGGGAATAAAATAAAAGATATATATCAGTGGTTCTCAACCTTTTATGCTTCACGTACCCCCTGGAAATGTGTATGTAGCTGGCGTACCCCTTGTATAGATAGATAAAACTCTAGTTATAGTATAACAATGGGAATAAAATAAAACATATATATCAGTGGTTCTCAACCTTTTATGCTTCACGTACCCCCTGGAAATGTGTATGTAACTGGCGTACCCCTTGTATAGATAGATAAAACTATAGTTATAGTATAACAATGGGAATAAAATAAAACATATATATCAGTGGTTCTCAACCTTTTATGCTTCACGTACCCCCTGGAAGTGTGTATGCAACTGGCGTACCCCTTGTATAGATAGATAAAACTATAGTTATAGTATAACAATGGGAATAAAATAAAACATATATATCAGTGGTTCTCAACCTTTTATGCTTCACGTACCCCCTGGAAATGTTTATGTAACTGGCGTACCCCTTGTATAGATAGATAAAACTATAGTTATAGTATAACAATGGGAATAAAATAAAACATGTATATCAGTGGTTCTCAACCTTTTATGCTTCACGTACCCCCTGGAAATGTGTATGTAACTGGCGTACCCCTTGTATAGATAGATAAAACTATAGTTATAGTATAACAATGGCAATAAAATAAAAGATATATATCAGTGGTTCTCAACCTTATATGCTTCACGTACCCCCTGGAAATGTGTATGTAGCTGGCGTACCCCATGTATAGATAGATAAAACTATAGTTATAGTATAACAATGGGAATAAAATAAAACATATATATCAGTGGTTCTCAACCTTTTATGCTTCACGTACCCCCTGTGTATGTAACTGGCGTACCCCTTGTATAGATAGATAAAACTATACTTATAGTATAACAATGAGAATAAAATAAAACATATATATCAGTGGTTCTCAACCTTTTATGCTTCACGTACCCCCTGGAAATGTGTATGTAACTGGCGTACCCGTTGTATAGATAGATAAAACTATAGTTATAGTATAACAATGGGAATAAAATAAAACATATATATCAGTGGTTCTCAACCTTTTATGCTTCACGTACCCCCTGGAAATGTGTATGTAACTGGCGTACCCCTTGTATAGATAGATAAAACTATAGTTATAGTATAACAATGGGAATAAAATAAAACATATATATCAGTGGTTCTCAACCTTTTATGCTTCACGTACCCCCTGGAAATGTGTATGTAACTGGCGTACCCCTTGTATAGATAGATAAAACTATAGTTATAGTATAACAATGGGAATAAAATAAAACATATATATCAGTGGTTCTCAACCTTTTATGCTTCACGTACCCCCTGGAAATGTGTATGTAACTGGCGTACCCCTTGTATAGATAGATAAAACTATAGTTATAGTATAACAATGGGAATAAAATAAAACATATATATCAGTGGTTCTCAACCTTATATGCTTCACGTACCCCCTGGAAATGTGTATGTAACTGGCGTACCCCTTGTATAGATAGATAAAACTATAGTTATAGTATAACAATGGGAATAAAATAAAACATATATATCAGTGGTTCTCAACCTTTTATGCTTCACGTACCCCCTGGAAATGTGTATGTAACTGGCGTACCCCTTGTATAGATAGATAAAACTATAGTTATAGTATAACAATGGGAATAAAATAAAACATATATATCAGTGGTTCTCAACCTTTTATGCTTCACGTACCCCCTGGAAATGTGTATGTAACTGGCGTACCCCTTGTATAGGTAGATAAAACTATAGTTATAGTATAACAATGGGAATAAAATAAAACATATATATAAGTGGTTCTCAACCTTTTATGCTTCACGTACCCCCTGGAAATGTGTATGTAACTGGCGTACCCCTTGTATAGATAGATAAAACTATAGTTATAGTATAACAATGGGAATAAAATAAAACATATATATCAGTGGTTCTCAACCTTATATGCTTCACGTACCCCCTGGAAATGTGTATGTAACTGGCGTACCCCTTGTATAGATAGATAAAACTATAGTTATAGTATAACAATGGGAATAAAATAAAACATATATATCAGTGGTTCTCAACCTTATATGCTTCACGTACCCCCTGGAAATGTGTATGTAACTGGCGTACCCCTTGTATAGATAGATAAAACTATAGTTATAGTAGAACAATGGGAATAAAATAAAACATATATATCAGTGGTTCTCAACCTTTCATGCTTCACGTACCCCCTGGAAATGTGTATGTAACTGGCGTACCCCTTGTATAGATAGATAAAACTATAGTTATAGTATAACAATGGGAATAAAATAAAACATATATATCAGTGGTTCTCAACCTTTTATGCTTCACGTACCCCCTGGAAATGTGTATGTAACTGGCGTACCCCTTGTATAGATAGATAAAACTATAGTTATAGTATAACAATGGGAATAAAATAAAACATATATATCAGTGGTTCTCAACCTTTCATGCTTCACGTACCCCCTGGAAATGTGTATGTAACTGGCGTACCCCTTGTGATAAAACTATAGTTATAGTATAACAATGGGAATAAAATAAAACATATATATCAGTGGTTGTCAACCTTTTATGCTTCACGTACCCCCTGGAAATGTGTATGTAACTGCGTACCCCTTGTATAGATAGATAAAACTATAGTTATAGTATAACAATGGGAATAAAATAAAACATATATATCAGTGGTTCTCAACCTTTTATGCTTCACGTACCCCCTGGAAATGTGTATGTAACTGGCGTACCCCTTGTATAGATAGATAAAACTATAGTTATAGTATAACAATGGGAATAAAATAAAACATATATATCAGTGGTTCTTAACCTTTTATGCTTCACGTACCCCCTGGAAATGTGTATGTAACTGGCGTACCCCTTGTATAGATAGATAAAACTATAGTTATAGTATAACAATGGGAATAAAATAAAACATATATATTAGTGGTTCTCAACCTTTTATGCTTCACGTACCCCCTGGAAATGTGTATGTAACTGGCGTACCCCTTGTATAGATAGATAAAACTATAGTTATAGTATAACAATGGGAATAAAATAAAACATATATATCAGTGGTTCTTAACCTTTTATGCTTCACGTACCCCCTGGAAATGTGTATGTAACTGGCGTACCCCTTGTATAGATAGATAAAACTATAGTTATAGTATAACAATGGGAATAAAATAAAACATATATATATCAGTGGTTGTCAACCTTTTATGCTTCACGTACCCCCTGGAAATGTGTATGTAACTGGCGTACCCCTTGTATAGATAGATAAAACTATAGTTATAGTATAACAATGGGAATAAAATAAAACATATATATCAGTGGTTCTTAACCTTTTATGCTTCACGTACCCCCTGGAAATGTGTATGTAACTGGCGTACCCCTTGTATAGATAGATAAAACTATAGTTATAGTATAACAATGGGAATAAAATAAAACATATATATCAATGGTTCTCAATCTTTTATGCTTCACGTACCCCCTGGAAATGTGTATGTAACTGGCGTACCCCTTGTATAGATAGATAAAACTATAGTTATAGTATAACAATGGGAATAAAATAAAACATATATATCAGTGGTTCTCAACCTTTTATGCTTCACGTACCCCCTGGAAATGTGTATGTAACTGGCGTACCCCTTGTATAGATAGATAAAACTATAGTTATAGTATAACAATGGGAATAAAATAAAACATATATATCAGTGGTTCTCAACCTTTTATGCTTCACGTACCCCCTGGAAATGTGTATGTAACTGGCGTACCCCTTGTATAGATAGATAAAACTATAGTTATAGTATAACAATGGGAATAAAATAAAACATATATATCAGTGGTTCTCAACCTTTTATGCTTCACGTACCCCCTGGAAATGTGTATGTAACTGGCGTACCCCTTGTATAGATAGATAAAACTATAGTTATAGTATAACAATGGGAATAAAATAAAACATATATATCAGTGGTTCTCAACCTTTTATGCTTCACGTACCCCCTGGAAATGTGTATGTAACTGGCGTACCCCTTGTATAGATAGATAAAATTATAGTTATAGTATAACAATGGGAATAAAATAAAACATATATATCAGTGGTTCTCAACCTTTTATGCTTCACGTACCCCCTGGAAATGTGTATGTAACTGGCGTACCCCTTGTATAGATAGATAAAACTATAGTTATAGTATAACAATGGGAATAAAATAAAACATATTTATCAGTGGTTCTCAACCTTTTATGCTTCACGTACCCCCTGGAAATGTGTATGTAACTGGCGTACCCCTTGTATAGATAGATAAAACTATAGTTATAGTATAACAATGGGAATAAAATAAAACATATATATCAGTGGTTCTCAACCTTTTATGCTTCACGTACCCCCTGGAAATGTGTATGTAACTGGCGTACCCCTTGTATTGATAGATAAAATTATAGTTATAGTATAACAATGGGAATAAAATAAAACATATATATCAGTGGTTCTTAACCTTTTATGCTTCACGTACCCCCTGGAAATGTGTATGTAACTGGCGTACCCCTTGTATAGATAGATAAAACTATAGTTATAGTATAACAATGGGAATAAAATAAAACATATATATCAGTGGTTCTCAATCTTTTATGATTCACGTACCCCCTGGAAATGTGTATGTAACTGGCGTACCCCTTGTATAGATAGATAAAACTATAGTTATAGTATAACAATGGGAATAAAATAAAACATATATATCAGTGGTTCTCAACCTTTTATGCTTCACGTACCCCCTGGAAATGTGTATGTAACTGGCGTACCCCTTGTATAGATAGATAAAACTATAGTTATAGTATAACAATGGGAATAAAATAAAACATATATATCAGTGGTTCTCAACCTTTTATGCTTCACGTACCCCCTGGAAATGTGTATGTAACTGGCGTACCCCTTGTATAGATAGATAAAACTATAGTTATAGTATAACAATGGGAATAAAATAAAACATATATATCAGTGGTTCTCAACCTTTTATGCTTCACGTACCCCCTGAAAATGTGTATGTAACTGGCGTACCCCTTGTATAGATAGATAAAACTATAGTTATAGTATAACAATGGGAATAAAATAAAACATATATATCAGTGGTTCTCAACCTTTTATGCTTCACGTACCCCCTGGAAATGTGTATGTAACTGGCGTACCCCTTGTATAGATAGATAAAACTATAGTTATAGTATAACAATGGGAATAAAATAAAACATATATATCAGTGGTTCTCAACCTTTTATGCTTCACGTACCCCCTGGAAATGTGTATGTAACTGGCGTACCCCTTGTATTGATAGATAAAACTATAGTTATAGTATAACAATGGGAATAAAATAAAACATATATATCAGTGGTTCTTAACCTTTTATGCTTCACGTACCCCCTGGAAATGTGTATGTAACTGGCGTACCCCTTGTATAGATAGATAAAACTATAGTTATAGTATAACAATGGGAATAAAATAAAACATATATATCAGTGGTTCTTAACCTTTTATGCTTCACGTACCCCCTGGAAATGTGTATGTAACTGGCGTACCCCTTGTATAGATAGATAAAACTATAGTTATAGTATAACAATGGGAATAAAATAAAACATATATATCAGTGGTTCTTAACCTTTTATGCTTCACGTACCCCCTGGAAATGTGTATGTAACTGGCGTACCCCTTGTATAGATAGATAAAACTATAGTTATAGTATAACAATGGGAATAAAATAAAACATATATATCAGTGGTTCTTAACCTTTTATGCTTCACGTACCCCCTGGAAATGTGTATGTAACTGGCGTACCCCTTGTATAGATAGATAAAACTATAGTTATAGTATAACAATGGGAATAAAATAAAACATATATATCAGTGGTTCTTAACCTTTTATGCTTCACGTACCCCCTGGAAATGTGTATGTAACTGGCGTACCCCTTGTATAGATAGATAAAACTATAGTTATAGTATAACAATGGGAATAAAATAAAACATATATATCAGTGGTTCTTAACCTTTTATGCTTCACGTACCCCCTGGAAATGTGTATGTAACTGGCGTACCCCTTGTATAGATAGATAAAACTATAGTTATAGTATAACAATGGGAATAAAATAAAACATATATATCAGTGGTTCTTAACCTTTTATGCTTCACGTACCCCCTGGAAATGTGTATGTAACTGGCGTACCCCTTGTATAGATAGATAAAACTATAGTTATAGTATAACAATGGGAATAAAATAAAACATATATATCAGTGGTTCTCAACCTTTTATGCTTCACGTACCCCCTGGAAATGTGTATGTAACTGGCGTACCCCTTGTATAGATAGATAAAACTATAGTTATAGAATAACAATGGGAATAAAATAAAACATATATATCAGTGGTTCTTAACCTTTTATGCTTCACGTACCCCCTGGAAATGTGTATGTAACTGGCGTACCCCTTGTATAGATAGATAAAACTATAGTTATAGTATAACAATGGGAATAAAATAAAACATATATATCAGTGGTTGTCAACCTTTTATGCTTCACGTACCCCCTGGAAATGTGTATGTAACTGGCGTACCCCTTGTATAGATAGATAAAACTATAGTTATAGTATAACAATGGGAATAAAATAAAACATATATATCAGTGGTTGTCAACCTTTTATGCTTCACGTACCCCCTGGAAATGTGTATGTAACTGGCGTACCCCTTGTATAGATAGATAAAACTATAGTTATAGTATAACAATGGGAATAAATAAAACATATATATCAGTGGTTCTCAACCTTTTATGCTTCACGTACCCCCTGGAAATGTGTATGTAACTGGCGTACCCCTTGTATAGATAGATAAAACTATAGTTATAGTATAACAATGGGAATAAAATAAAACATATATATCAGTGGTTCTTAACCTTTTATGCTTCACGTACCCCCTGGAAATGTGTATGTAACTGGCGTACCCCTTGTATAGATAGATAAAACTATAGTTATAGTATAACAATGGGAATAAAATAAAACATATATATCAGTGGTTCTCAACCTTTTATGCTTCACGTACCCCCTGGAAATGTGTATGTAACTGGCGTACCCCTTGTATAGATAGATAAAACTATAGTTATAGTATAACAATGGGAATAAAATAAAACATATATATCAGTGGTTCTTAACCTTTTATGCTTCACGTACCCCCTGGAAATGTGTATGTAACTGGCGTACCCCTTGTATAGATAGATAAAACTATAGTTATAGTATAACAATGGGAATAAAATAAAACATATATATCAGTGGTTGTCAACCTTTTATGCTTCACGTACCCCCTGGAAATGTGTATGTAACTGGCGTACCCCTTGTATAGATAGATAAAATTATAGTTATAGTATAACAATGGGAATAAAATAAAACATATATATCAGTGGTTCTTAACCTTTTATGCTTCACGTACCCCCTGGAAATGTGTATGTAACTGGCGTACCCCTTGTATAGATAGATAAAACTATAGTTATAGTATAACAATGGGAATAAAATAAAACATATATATCAATGGTTCTCAATCTTTTATGCTTCACGTACCCCCTGGAAATGTGTATGTAACTGGCGTACCCCTTGTATAGATAGATAAAACTATAGTTATAGTATAACAATGGGAATAAAATAAAACATATATATCAATGGTTCTTAATCTTTTATGCTTCACGTACCCCCTGGAAATGTGTATGTAACTGGCGTACCCCTTCTATAGATAGATTAAAATTAGAGTTATACTATAACAATGGTTATTTTTCCTTTGTTACTAGATGTAGCGACTTTTAGGCTCTCATGGCGTACCCCCCAAATTTTACCGCGTTTCCCACGTTGATATCCCCTACTATAGAACAGTGTTTGTTAACCTTTTATACTTCACGTACCCACTGGAAATGTGTGTGTAACTGGCGTTATTATCTTTGTAATGATATTGTTGTTATCTTTTTAAAAGAATTTTCATGTGATATTGTTGTCTTTTTAAAAGAATTTTCATGGGATATTATTTTCTTTTTTTAAAAAAATTCGTTTGATATTATTGGCTTTTGTAAAATATCGTGAAAAGCAACCACCGAAATTTCAAAATCTTCATTATATACAAGTTATTTGCAAAAGTGGTTAGTAATGTTGCTGCTTCTGTATTTAGTGATCTGTAATGATAAATATTTAAATTACCTAAGTTTTAAAAATATCTTAATTTTAATATTTCATTAGTACCAATCCAAATAAATGAGTTTTTCAATTAATCCTATATTTTTTTCATTCAATAAAAACACGGTAACCTTTACATTCCACTACCAAAATTTCAAAATTTTAAAAATTTCTAAATTTTGCTGTCTGGTTTCTTTAGCCCATGGCTGCTTGAGGATGATGATGTTGACGAGTTGGTTTGTTTTACCTCTGAGCGGCATTTTTTTGCACAACATGGGCTAAATGGCCAGGTCACAAGGACCCCGAAGGCTCAGAGAGGTTCGGGGAGGGGACCCACTGGAACAGCTGTTGGAAGACAGATGGTAGCCTCCCGTCAAGGCCATCCAGCGTGTTCTTTAACGTGCACAGGGTATGGCTCTCCCGCACACGGGGCCACGGCTTAACGTCCCATCCGACGGACGGCGGCCTTTCCAAGCCCATCGGTGTCCCCTACTGACCGTGGGCAGGGCGGGGAATTTTGCGGAGATAAATCTCAACGCTGACCCAGCTGGGACTCGAACCTGGGAACTACAGATTACGAGCCTGGCACGCTACCGACTGAGCCACCTCTGCCCCACTAGAACAGGTGTTGGGAGACAGATGGTAGCCTCCCGTCAAGGCCATCCAGCGTGTTCTTTAACGTGCACAGGGTATGGCTCTCCCGCACACGGGGCCACGGCTTAACGTCCCATCCGACGGACAGCGGCCTTTACAAGCCCATCAGTGTCCCTTGCTGACTGTGGGCAGGGCCGGGGAAATACAACTAAGCCTTCAGGGTCCTTGTGATCTGGCCATTTAGCCCATTCTGTGCAAAAAAAAGTGTCGCTCAGAGGTAAAACAACCCAATCGAACCCTGATGACATGATTGCTGCTCAGAGGAAAGAACTGTCGGCCTCATATGCAATGCCGTGAATCCAAATCCTTAAAAAAAGAGCCGCAAGATCAGTGTCCCGCAAACTTTTTTACTCTGCGGCACACTGAATCTAATTTTTTTTCCGCGGCACACTGAATCTAATTTTTTTCCCGCGGCACACTAAATCTAATTTTTTTCCCGCGGCACACTGAATCTAATTTTTTTCCCGCGGCACACTGAATCTAATTTTTTTCCGCGGCACACTGAATCTAATTTTTTTTCCGCGGCACACTAAATCTAATTTTTTTTCCCGCGGCACACTGAATCTAATTTTTTTCCCGCGGCACAATGAATCTAATTTTTTTTCCGCGGCACACTGAATCTAATTTTTTTCCCGCGGCACACTGAATCTAATTTTTTTCCCGCGGCACACTGAATCTAATTTTTTTCCGCGGCACACTGAATCTAATTTTTTTTCCGCGGCACACTAAATCTAATTTTTTTTCCCGCGGCACACTGAATCTAATTTTTTTCCCGCGGCACAATGAATCTAATTTTTTCCGCGGCACACTGAATCTAATTTTTTTTCCGCGGCACACTGAATCTAATTTTTTTCCCGCGGCACACTGAATCTAATTTTTTTTCCGCGGCACACCTAACAAAGAATTTTTGATGGTTACGTAAAAAGAGGAAAATTGAAGTTTCGTTAAATGCATTTTATTTAAAATAAATATAATAATAAATATAATTAATCATAACTCGGTGTTTGTTTTAAATATTTGTCCATTCTATGGCTTGAAATAATCAAAAATTAATACCAAAAATTGGAAAAAGCTTGATAAATACTTACAAGATCCCAGTTGATAAAATCTGAAAGAATTTTATTAAAGCACGTCGATAACACAAGTCAAGTCAAAATGAAATCTTTGGAATATCTAGTGTCAATTTGAAAATCTCTCGCGGCACACAGTTTGCGAGACACTGCGCAAGATACCTTTCATTGAAGCTCTTCCAAGACTTGATCTAATAAAAAAAAATAAAATAAATACCCCCTCAAGCAGCTGCTTGCCACAGAGGTCTGAGAGGAGCCTGTCAGTTTATATGCCATAGTAGAAGGTCTGTGAGGATGGCAGGACCTCAGCAGAAAAACAACACACACATCCATGCCTCATCCGGGGCTCGAACCCAGGTCCCTTAGATCAGTAGCCAAGCGCGCTAACCACCCGGCCACGGGACGGCAAAAAAAAAATGTTGAACGCTTCACGATTTTGCGTGTCATCCTTGAATAAATGGAAGTTGGCAAAATTTTAGAGAAATTAAACCGCTTAAATTTTAATGCATTCCTATGGCCGAGTGGTTAGCGCGCTTGGTCACTGATCTAAGAGTCTTGGGTTCGAGCCCCGGGTAATGCATGAATATTTGTGTTGTCTTCTTGCTGAGGTCCTACCATCCTCACAGACCTGCTATGACGTATAAACTGACAGTCTTCTGTCAGATCTCTGTGACAAGCAGCTGCTTGAGGGGGGTATTTATTTTATTTTTCTTTATATTTCTTTAAATAATTTAAAATTTACCTAAAAAATAAAAATTTTAAAAATTTATTTAATTAATATCCATTTTGTATTTTCAATTACTTTCTTGAACGATAATAGAATATTTTTGTAGTTTCAAATATATGTTCGATTGAATAATATTAATGTAAAATTGAATCCGTATGCTCAGATCTAACCATATAAAATGTCCACTATTTACTATACATCCATATAAAATGTCCCCTATTTACTATACATCCATATAAAATGTCCACTATTTACTATACATCCATATAAAATGTCCACTATTTACTATACATCCATATAAAATGTCCACTATTTACTATACATCCATATAAAATGTCCCCTATTTACTATACATCCATATAAAATGTCCTCTATTTACTATACATCCATATGAAATGTCCCCTATTTACTATACATCCATATAAAATGTCCACTATTTACTATACATCCATATAAAATGTCCACTATTTACTATACATCCATATAAAATGTCCACTATTTATTATACATCCATATAAAATGTCCACTATTTACCATATATTTTAAACTCTCGTTCCGACTGTTAAAACTATAAAAAAAAATACCCCCTCAAGCAGCTGCTTGCCACAGAGGTCTGTTAGGAGCCTGTCAGTTTATACGCCATAGTAGAAGGTCTGTGAGGATGGCAAGACCTCATCAGAAAAATGATGGCGGGGGTGGCTAAGTCGGTAGCACGCCAGGCTCGTAATCTGAAGTTCCCAGGTTCGAGTCCTAGCTCGGTCAGTGTTGAGACTTATCTCCGCAAAACTCCCTGCCCACGTCAGTAGGTGACACCGATGGGCTTGGAAAGGCCGTCGTCTGTCGAATGAGACATTAAGCTGTGGCCCCGTGCACGGGAAAGCCATACCCTGTGCACGTTAAAGATCACGCTGAATGGTCTTGACGGAAGACTACCATCTGTCTCCAAACAGCTTTTCCAGTGAGTCCCCTCCCACAATCTCCTCTGAGCTTTGGGATCCTTGTGACCTGGCCATTTAGCCCATTGTGTGCAAAAAAAGTGTCGCCCAGAGGTAAAAGAGTCCAACTCATTAAAGAACATACTGGATGGCCTTACAGGAGGGTACCATCTGTCTCCAAACAGCTGTCCCAATGGGTCCCCTCCACCAATCTTCTCTGAGCCTTCGGAGGTTCTTGTGACCTGGCTGTTTAGCCCATTGTGTGCAAAAAAAGTGCCGCTCAGATGTAAAACAGTCCAACCCATTAAGAAACACGCTGGATGGCCTTTACGGGAGGCGTCTTTGTGACCTGGCCATTTAGCACATGGTGTGCAAAAAAGTTCCGCTCAGAGGTAAAACAACCCATCATAAAAACGACACAAACAGCCATGCCTTATTCGGGGCTCGAACCCATATTCCTTAAATCAGTAGCTAAGCGCGCTAACCACTCAGCCACGGGACGGCTTTGTTAAAGCTATACCACTTGAGTAATGCCCCCTTCGTCTCTGTTTCCGGGGGCGGGGGAGGCTCAGTCGGTAGCGCGCCAGGCTCGTAATCTGTAGTTCCCAGGTTCGAGTCCCAGCTGGGTCAGCGTTGAGATTTTTCTCCTCAAAATTTTCCCGCCCTGCCCATGGTCAGTAGGGGACACCGATGGGCTTGGAAAGGCCACCGTCCATCGGATGGGACGTTAAGCCGTGGCCCCGTGTGCGGGAGAGCCATACTCTGTGCACGTTAAAGAACACGCTGGATGGCCTTGACGGGAGGCTACCATCTGTCTCCCAACAGCTGTTCCAGTGGGTCCCCTCCCACAACCTTCTCTGAGCCTTCGGGGTCCATGTGACCTGGCCATTTAGCCCATGGTGTGCAAAAAAGTGCCGCTCAGAGGTAAAACAATCCAACGTTAAAGAACACGCTGGATGGCCTTGACGGGAGGCTACCATCTGTCTCCCAACAGATGTTCCAGTGGGTCCCCTCCCCCAACCTTCTCTGAGCCTTCGGGGTCCTTGTGGCCTGGCCATTTAGCCCAAGGTGTGCAAAAAAGTGCCGCTCAGAGGTAAAACAATCCAATTCAACTCTGTTTCCGGCCTCGGTTCCAGCTGCAAGTCCTCTGCGAGAACATGATCAATATTTCCCAACCTGGTCATGTTACAGTGATAGGTTCTTTCACGTAATTTTCAAACCGAAACGCTACGTCGTTTGCTAAAAAAACACTGCTGTGTTAGGACTAAAAATCACACACTTCCACAAAACACAAAATATATAATAGAGGAGGTTGAAAATAAAGACAGCTTCCAGTTTTGTTAAAAGTCACCAGTTACCGAACAGCTAAAGCAAATATAGCAACACGGAGTGGGACAATATACAAAAAAAAAAGCAAAAAATAAGAAAAAAAAACACTTTTAAATACAGGTGACAGAACAGTCAACTGAAATCTATGTGAACAAAAAAGAAATGTCCTATAGTTACTGACACAAAAGCACGACTAGACAAACACCTTCTTGAGTTCTTTTCGAGTTGGGCCCATCTCTATGGGTTTACATAACGCGTAACCGCGACCGTGGAATAGAAACCAACAGACAATAGAACTCTGCGGTTTACATAACGCCTAACCGTGACCGTAGAGAAGAACCAATACAGACAATAGCGAGCCAAGTCTGCCAGTCGACGAATTGTTCCTACTAGAAAAGCCACTATAGGATGTCTCGATCACATCTAGCACTCTCTTAGACAACGACTTCCCTTTTATGTAATCTCCACCCCTACCCCCGCCCCCAGAAGCTAACAAACTATCCCCGAAAATTCACATTCATCGCCAAACCAACCCCCATCGGCAAACTTGCACTATCTCTTACATTCTATGCAGAAAAAAAAAGTACTCAACGAATCACGTTCGTGGGACTGTCACGTTTGTTCTTTCCGTGCTGCTCCAGTGCGCATGCGCAGCTTGAAACAACGTCCCAAGAAACTTCAGAAGTGCTGGAGTTGATTGTAAGAGCCTCTCAATAGCGGAAGGAACCTGAGCTTTAAGACAATTTTTTTCTCTCTGAGTAAAACGTAGATTTTGGGGCGGAATCAAGACTTAGGTGGGGTGTATGTTGTTCACAACACTGTCGCAGACGCCCCTCAGTTCTGTGGCAAAAGGTGCAGACAATTTTGACAGGATAAAGCTCCCATTGTTCGACCCTTATCTCTTGATGACAGAGTCTGAGCTTACCTCCCACTTGGGTTCTCGACCTCCTTGTGGGTTCTTCTTTTATAACGCTACACATCCCCCTATGGTGAACTTTAACCTTTCTATGCATGGTTTGCGAATTATTGTGCCAAACCGTCGGAGCATTTTACAGAAGCGTTTTTTATTCTATTATTCGTTTTTCCTTTTTTATTCTTTTTCTCTATTCAAGCGTTTTATCTGAGATTTGTTCGTTTAATAGGGAGGGTGGGGGGGTGACACGCTTTCGACGTCGGCTCTGGTGGGCATTTTGCAATTTTATAGGAACTTGTAAAGAAATGGTACGTATTTTTTTTTAATCCATGGAATTAGTTTTGGAATTAGTTTCTTTCTCAAATGATTCGTATTTGGGTTGGGTTGTTGGTTTGTTTTACCTCTGAGCGGCACTTTTTTTGCACACAATGGTCTAAATGGCCAGGTCACATGGACCCCGAAGATTCAGAGAGGGTTGGGGGATGGGACCCACTGGAACAGCTGTTGCGAGACAGATGGTAGCCTCCCGTCAAGGCCATCCAGCGTGTTCTTTAACATTGGGTTGTTTTACCTCTGAGCGTCACTTTTTTGCACACCATGGGCTAAATGGCCAGGTCACATGGACCCCGAAGATTCAGAGAAGGTTGGGGGATGGGACCCACTGGAACAGCTGTTGGAAGACAGATGGTAGCCTCCCGTCAAGGCCATCCAGCGTGTTCTTTAACATTGGGTTGTTTTACCTCTGAGCGGCACTTTTTTGCACACCATGGGCTAAATGGCCAGGTCACATGGACCCCAAAGGCTCAAAGAAGGTTGCGTGAGGGGACTCACTGGAACATCTGTTGGGAGACAGATGGTAGCCTCCCGTCAAGGCAATCCAGCGTGTTCTTTAACGTGCACAGGGTATGGCTCTCCCGCACACGGGGCCACGGCTTAACGTCCCATCCGACGGACGGCGGTCTTTCCAAGCCCATCGGTGTCCCCTACTGATCGTAGGCAGGGCGGGAAATTTTGCGGAGATAAATCTCAACGCTGACTCGTATTTGAAATTGGATTGTTTGTTACAGATTTTATAAACGAAACTTTGAACAAAATATTCAAGCCATAAACTTATTCAAAACCATAATATTAATTATAATTCAAATAAAATTTATGACTAATGGTAATTATTAACTTCTAAAAGTTAATAAATAGTTTAAAATTATATAACATCAATAAAATCAAATAAACAACTTATTGTGCTTTATATATTATTAATGCCTTCCCATGGTCGAGTGGTTAAGGGACCTGGGTTCGAGTCCCGGGTAAGGCATGGATGTTCGTGTTGTCTGCCTGCTGAGGTCCTGCCATCCTCACAGACTTTCTACTATGGCATATAAACTGACAGTCTCCTGTCAGACCTCTGTGGCAAGCAGCTGGTTGAGAGGGTATTTATTATTTACTCACGTTTTATAATAGTGAAACTTGGATACTTTGTAAAGATTTCGGTTGGGTTACCTCTGAGCGGCACTTTTTTGCACACCATGGGCTAAATGGCCAGGTCACAAGGACCCTGAAGGCTCAGAGAAGGTTTGGGGAGGGGACACACTGGAACAGCTGTTGGGAGACAGATGGTAGCCTCTCGTCAAAGCCATCCAGCGTGTTCTTTAACGTGCACAGGGTATGGCTCTCCCGTACACGGGGCCACGGCTTAACGTCCCATCCGACTGACGGCGGCCTTTCCACGCCCATCGGTGTGCCCTACTGACCGTGAGCAGAGCGGAGAATTTTGCGGAGATAAATCTCAACTCTGACCCAGCTGGGACTCGAACCTGGGAACTACAGATTACGAGCCTGGCGCGCTACCGACTAAGCCACCCCCGCCCCTTTTATAGTAGTGAAACTTGGATACTTTGTAAAGAAGATAACAGGAAATTTGATGCTTTTGATTCTAGATGCTTACGCATTATCTTGGGTATTAGGTGGTTTAACTTTGTAACTAATGATGAGGTTAGGCAAAGGAGTTTGCAACCTCCTTTAAGCAGCATATTGTGCAGAGAGAGACTCCGTTGGTTTGGCCATGTTGCCCGTATTGATAATTATAAATTGGCGAATAGGGTTATGAACAGTGTGCCTAAAGGCCTCAGAAAGAGGGGGAGACCTAGGATGCGGTGGGCAGACAATGTCAAACAGGACCTTGTTAAAATTGGTGTGCAGTGGCCAGATGCAACAGATGTAGCTCAGGACAGATATGCTTGGAGAATTAAATTGCACGGACTGGTCGGACCTCCGTAGTCTTAGTATGCTGAATATGAAAGACTTTAACCGAACATTTTTTTATTAACGGAGCTCTGAATTTATTGCAACTTTCGGTATTTATTTGTGTTTTTTTGCAATTAACGGTCATTTTATTAGGCAGAGTCGCTATTTATGATCATTAAAAAAAAAAATAATAATAATAATAAACAAAACTTATATAAGAAGTTTCCACGTTCAGAATCAGGTACTATTTACAAAATGCAATTACGTAATAAAATAATATATTTACACCGATGAGCTTGGAAAGCCCGCCGTCCGTTGGATGGGACGTTAAGCCGTGTCTCCGTGTGCGGTAGAGTCATACCCTGGTGCACGTTAAAGTACACGTTGGATGGGTTGGGTTCTTTTACCTCTGAGCGGCACTTTTTTTGCACACCATGGGCTAAATGGCCTTGTCACGTGGACCCCGAAGGCTCAGAGAGAGAAGGCCCAACAGCTGTTCAGAGAAGTCCCACTGGAACAGCTGTTGGGAGACAGATGGTAGCCTCCTGTCAAGACCATCCAGCGTGTTCTTTAACGTGCACAGGGTATGGCTCTCCCGCACAAGGGGCCACGGCAGACCTCTGTGGCAAGCAGCTGCTTGAGGGGGTATTTATTTTATTTTAAATCTCAACGCTGACCCAGCTGGGACTCGAACCTGGGAACTACAGATTACGATCCTGTCGCGCTACCGACTGAGCCACCCCCGCCCCACACGTTGGATGGACTTGACGGGAGGCTATCATCTGTCTCCCAACAGCTGTTCAAGTGGATCCCCTCCCCCAACCTTCTCTGAGCTTTCAGGGTCCATGTGACCTGGTTATTTAGCCCATGGTGGGCAAAAAAAGTGCAGATCAGATGTAAAACAACGCAACCCTAATCCTTGACGCTATACTACTAATATTTCATAATAGGTATTATATCTACATACATTGAAAAAAAAAAAACTGTGTAAATCGAAACTTGTTGCAATTTTTTGATGGTGTAAACTGAGTACAGGGTAAATAGGTTGGGTTGTTGGGGTGTTTTACCTCTGAGCGGCACTTTTTTGCACACCACGGGCTAGATGGCCAGGTCACATGGACTCCGAAGGCTTAGAGAAGGTTGGGGGAGGAAACCCACTGGAACAGCTGTTGGGAGACAGATGGTAGCCTCCCGTCAAGGCCATCCAGCGTGTTCTTTAACGTACACAAGGTATGGCTCTCCCACACACGGGGCCACGCTTAAAGTTCCATCCGACGGACGGCGGCCTTTCCAAGCCCATCGGTGTCCCCTACTTGACCTGGGCAGGGCGGGGAATTTTGCGGAGATAAATCTCAACGCTGGCCCAGCTGGGACTCGAACCTGGGAACTACAGATTACGAGCCTGGCGCGCTACCGACTGAGCCAACCCCGCCCCAAGCCGGGAGGGACAAAACATTCTCTATTTTTCAAAAAGAAAAGAAAACGTAAAATTTTTATTTTTAATTGTCAAAAAAAAACAACATTTACAGATAACCACCGGTAAAATTTTATTTCAAGTTTAAATATATATTAAGCAAATTTCTACCAAAAGCATAGCTGTAAGTTTATGTCTTAAGCAACATGTAATTAATCAACTTATATCCTTTACAACATGATCCCATCTGACTTTGTGCTAAATAAAACATATCGAGTCAAGTGACTTGAAAGGGACGCCCTGCGCAAGCTGCTAAAAGCCGGGAGGGACAAAACATTCCCATCGTTTAGAGTTGATGACATAAACTGTACATTCTCTATTTACACTCTGCCACGAGCATTCCGGGCGAGTTTGGGGCGGCAGATTTAATTAAATTTGACCGATGTGAAGTTATAAACTATCCACCAAGCGAATAAAATCTACTTCATTAGTACCGGTTCTCTGTAAAGAAGTGGATATCAAAGGCAATTTTCACTCAGAGGAGAGAGAATGGGGGGGGGGAAGGGAAGGAGAAGGGCCTCCTCCTTTTCTCACTCTATTGGGAGGGGGGAGGGACGGACACAAGCTTGTACAAAATTATTGGTTGGATCATTACCGGTTTGCGTCCGTAGCATAAGCTTATAGCATAGATCTTAGTGCAGAGCGTGTTTGGAATGTG